>SNQJ01S0002427.1:55524-73096 GCA_010110895.2 Picea sitchensis | reverse complement strand
TCCACACAACCTACAAGCCAAGCACAAAAAAAAACCAACAAATTTTAACACTTGTTTTAAATAAATAGACACACACACACACACACACACACACACACACACACACTTATATGTATAAGTAAAAACAAATATTGGGCTTCTACCATCTACAAGCATACACCATAGTCACCGAGAACCAAGGATTCATCATCTACAAAATCATGAGGATAGTGCCCACATAAGATGCGAAGCGAGATCCAAGGGGTGAACACCCATGCACAACGAATCCTAAAAAAATAAATCATTAGGCTTGAATTCTAATCCCGAAATCATCCACTTATGCCATCGAAGTCAACCAAATATCCACCATGAAACAACTCACAAAAAATACAACCACTATAGCACCACTTTGCCATATCTTCAGTTGTGAAAAGGTAGCCTCTCTATCATGAGGAAAATTAGCCCAAGCACAACATTGATTTGTGTGTTAAAAACTCCATCCCCTAAACCCCAAAATGCTGCCATGCCTAGTAGATTGATTAAGTCTACTACTCCACTTCCAAATCTATGATTCAACCATAGTCAAAAAAGCACAATTGCATGAAAAATGATACCACCAGACGTAATGAGGGTGAAGGAAAACAAACAAGTCGTTAAGCGTCCAACCAATAACGAGAAAATTGCATTAGCAACTCCAAAAAAAACCATAGCACCTGTAACATCCCTGACCATCATGGCCGGTCCATGATACACAAGAGAACTCTGTCATTCTCTCTTCAGAACATATTGTAACATTCCCAACATCCAACTGAGAT
Organism: Picea sitchensis; assembly: GCA_010110895.2. Classification (NCBI taxonomy): domain Eukaryota; kingdom Viridiplantae; phylum Streptophyta; class Pinopsida; order Pinales; family Pinaceae; genus Picea; species Picea sitchensis. The sequence continues at coordinate 72,302 of SNQJ01S0002427.1, read as the reverse complement.
ATGCCACATAAATTTTTCGAACTGCATGCAATTAAAATATATACACATAGAACTCTTGTGGATATATATATAAAACATAAACAAACAAATACATCTGTAAATGCATGGATTCACAGTGAAATAACAATAAACATATAGATGCAACATATATAGGAAATAACCATAAATATACAAACAATTATAACCACACATAGGATAAAACCATAAAAATAAACACATAAATAATAATGCATCATGTAAATTTATCACACAATTGACACTTATCTTTGTAAGAATATCACCAACTGCGTGTAGACCTTCCACAAACCTCCCAACATTAGACCACATTGCTCATCACTCTCAGCAGTGGGTCACCCTCAAGCTAGGACTAAACTCTACCTGGGTAAAGGGATTCCTAACTAGGCTAATGGTTCACAGACAACAGGAAATACTCTGTCATAGGTGCCAACTCAAACTAACAACCTACAGTCCCTCATTCCTCACATTCCTATCCCACCCCAGGAAGTGTTCCCCTTCTCTGATCAATAGTCCTTCGGCTGCCCCACTTCCTTTCCGGGCTTCATCAACATGCCAGACAGGAAGTCTCAGAGCCCTGTAGCTGCAGTTTAGCACCTTCAGGAAATCAATTCCCCAACAATTCTCTCACCCAGAGAGATTTCTCACGGGTCTGACAACCTGCCTCTTCAATATCCCACTGGCCTGACAACCCGCTTCTTCAGTCCAACTCCCCAACTAACCAACTACACAAACAAGTATGGCTATGGATACAGGTTCAGATACAATGACAGGAAAGTACAGAGGATAGCTGACTGAGTGAGTGCAAGATCATGGTATGGCTCAATGAATTACTGAATGATGGAAGGAATGATGGAAAAAATGATGGATGAATCCCCGAAAATGAACTAAGTCCCCACAATATGTATGCATGTCTCCAACGTGACACTTGCCATGTTGGGAGCTACTTTGGCCCACTTGTCCCCAACTTTGGAACTTAGGATAAAATAATTATCCATACTTTATACTTTAAAGAAATATTACTATAATATTCCTTTTTTGGCTTAAGCTCCCTAGCTTAACCCTTTTCCTTAACTTTTAGCCCTCCATTTCCCTAACTAGTGGACTTTAGTCCCCCATACTCTTTTATCATGGTCGATCTGTGCACATCGATGTATTTTATATTAATGCTGAGACACATACAAAAGTAGGCGCACTGGCCTTTAACATCTAGGCTCTCTAGCCTAATAATCACAAAACTAGCTCACCAACCTATAAAACACAGCATATACACAAAGGCTCCATGGCCTCAAAATCGTGTGCACTTAAGTTGTTGCGCGCGGTATCCTGGAATGTGCACACTTCCTCATTTTAATGTGCAGTACATGCGCGCACTATGCCATGAAAGGTGCATACAAAAATGATATCCAACTACTCACCAACTTAAGTACATTTTCATTTACATTACAATTGGGTTCGGCCTAGGGATATTACAACACCTCCAACCCCTGATACACCAATTGCAGGGCTGAAAACATATTTTGTGAACTCTGCCAAATGCTTGTTCAAGGCCTTACACATATCATACAATCCCAGCGCTGAGCCAAGCCACAAGGGGCAGGCGTTCTATTTGCACTACGCTCATAGCCCAATTTCCAAGCCTTATGTTACAAGTCCAACAACCAACACACATCAAATCCAAACACTAAGACCAAGGTTTCGCGGGTATTGCAAGGCAAGGTTCACGGGAAACAAAAGCCTTCGGTGGTCATTCCCAGCTGCAAGGGGTGCCCCCAATCCTCGAAGAAATGGGTGATAGCATACCAACTCCTACAGTGCGATGACATAGCCACCATTACCCTGGGCCGCCCCTTCGACATAAGTTACCTCATAAACCTTGACCTACAGAAAGAAAATTCGCCCCTCAGACTCTTCGGGCTTACTGTTGGTGGATCCTCTCTTCAATCTGTCCTCCATTTAGAGGGCCACATACAAACTTGTCTTCGAAGATCTAGGGTTCCAGTCCCTCTACGTAGAAGATTCTCCCTCTTTGGTTCATTTATACGAGGCGAGTAGGTCACCTATCATCCTTTTAGCCCACACAGAGTGTAGCCTCATGGTGGATTGCAATTTCTCCTTCACCCACGCGCACTATCACAAGTCCAACGATCATGCAAGAAGCCAAGTTGAGGAAAGATCCCACGGGTCATCTATGTGCCCACCGTGTCCGCGCTTAGTTGCAGAGTGGGGGGCATTGTATGCACGATGCGCCCTCTGTGCCCAACGCACCATACTACACCAGACCAAGTGCCTAAGTCTCGCACCAGAACACCAAGGGAGGAACTCATGGGGGGAGCACGGGTGGCCACAACTAGGAAGAAAAAATTTTGTCCAAAAAAGGAGCCCGCTAGAGAGAAAACGCAAAAATTGTGATGGACAAGTGAGGGTTTAGGGTTTAGGTACTGAGAGCGGGGGTGGGGCATGTGGGCCTCATGCGAGGACCCACGAAGCCTTAAAGGCTGCTAGCTTGGTCTCGGGCATTGTAGTTATGTTTTGGCACTTTGCCCTTGGTTCTACGCTTATATATTAGGCCTTTATTTTTTTTATATATTTTATTTTATTACTTGAAAATAATAATATTGTTATTTGAAAATAGTAACTTTTATTTGAAATTATTAATATTATTTTGTAAATATTTTAATAATAATGTTTTCTAAACTATAAAAAAAAAAATAAAAGAAAAAATTATTATTAATAAGTAATGGAATAAATAAGTATGTAGGAATTTTAATTTGATGATAGATGATAAGATTAATCTAATAATTAAATTAATTAATTACTTAAAGTATTTATTTGATTTATTAAATTAATTGATTATAGTAATTAATTTAATAAATCAATTTAATTAATTAAAGTATTTATGATTGATTAGTTAACCTAATAATTAAATTAACATTATAAAGTTATAATGTTATTAACATTATAAATTTATAATGTTAATAATAGGTTTGTAACCTATGTTATTAACATAAATATACCTATGGGTATATATTTGATTAATGAATGTAATAGTGTTATATTATAATGAATATTATAAAGATTAAAGGTCCGTGTAGAGTAGCGGGAGTTTGACACATATTGTGGTGAATAGTTAGGGTATAATATAAGGTATAATAGAAGGCACTACATAGGCGATTTGATGCACATTAGCGAGTGCATTATAGGGATGGCATAGCTAGAAAGGCGAGAGAGTCAATAGTTTACTTAGGCAAAGACACCGAGCTTAGATGCTTTAACCTTGAACTAGCCACTTACCCTAAAGAAAGTAACGTCTGTTTACAGACAAGTAAAAAAAAAAGCTTACGCCTAACCCTATGTTTACAAGTATAAGTTGAGCGAATGTGAACTACCTTAGACTCTTCCCTGACAAGAATTTGATTTGATGCAGATTCAATTATTCAATTTGGTTAGGACTCTGGGAAATAGAGGCCGAGGGCCATCGTTGCAAGGACCGCCAACGTTGGTGTTGCCGCCACCATCGCCTGAATTAGCTCTCATTTTTCTCTCTCTGGAGGCTATTAATGAGATTTTAAAGGGGCATCACTCAACAGATGTCGAAGTGGAACCCCCACCATATGGAGTGGGTAACTCTGAAGCGTTGAGAGATTCAGAGGGAGGGCCTCCGCCTAGGGACATCACAAGAGAACTACAGAAGATCAAACTCCTAGAGTTTGTCGGGGGTTGTGCGAGTGAACGTGCAAAGGCATGGTTGGAAGGAATGACATGATGTTTCTCCTTAAGAGACTATGCTTCCACATCAAAGGAAAAAATAACAATCTTTCAGTTGAGGGACAATGCCTTGAACTGGTGGGGTAACCTAGAGAGGCAGTTGCGCCTTACCCTAGACACCGTCTCATGGGAAGTTTTTGAGGAAAGGTTCCGAAGGAAATATTTGCCAGCTTACTACGAGGAACAAAAGGTGGGAGCATTTCATTCTCTAGTTCAGGGAAATAGGACAGTGGAAGAGTATGAGATCAGGTTCATGGAGTTGGTAAAATATGTCTTGTACATGGATACTGATCAATGACAAGAAGAACGTTTTGTTTATGGGTTAAACCCTAATATAAGGGCCATGGTACAGATGTGGAAACCATTGCCAGTAGCGGAAGCAGTTGAAAATTCACATTATGTGGAGGAGCATATGAGCTTAAACGAAGGTATGAGATCGACCTTTCCACATTGTCTTGGATTCGTGGGGAAGGCCCCTAGGACCTTCTCCATGGGAGGGAACTCTAGGCCACCTCCTTATGGTAATAGAGTTGTACCAAGGACAGTTTCTATAGGTATTTCAATGGCAGCGAGTGCAACATCCCACTCATCACCAATGACGCAGGTAGGTCCACGACCTTCTCAGGGAGAAACAAGTAGGGGTAGGGGCTCCAGGGGAAGGAAATCATTTATGAGACCATCATAGGGAAGTGCGCAGGTTCCATCTCGTGTTACATGTTGGGGATATGGAGGACCCCATTACTAGTGTGACTACCCAGAGTAGCATGCAGGATTCGTGCATAGAGAAGGAAAGGCCTCGATGGGAAGATAAAGTAGTAGCCACTAGATTTATGCAGCGGTTAATAATCGCTAGGCATAACATCAATCCACGGTGGTGGAGTCGTCGGGTACACTAAACTATGTCAATGCTTAAATTTTATTTGATTATGGTGCTACAGATAGTTTCATTTCACCATATGCATTAGAAAAGTGTGGGTTGGCAGCCTACGAGAACAATGACTTTAAACAAGTCGAGATGTCTTTGGTGGAAAAACAAGCAGTATGACCTAGCGTTGATAATTATCTAGTAGACCTGGGAGTGTGTACTACTAGGTTGAAGGTATACGTCATTGATTTGGGGATGTATGACCTAATCATTGGAATGGATTGGTTAGAATCCCATCGAGCTATGGTAGATTGTTTCGTGAAAAGGGTGCTTTGTGTTGACGATGAAGGAAGTCCAATAGAGATCCACGGTGTATGAAGTAAGGTGTCTCTATGCTTTATCTCGACCTTGAAGATTAAATGTTGCATGAGGCAAGGGTGTCGACTATATGTAGTGGAAGAAGTCAATGAAAGAAAAGGACCCTCCTTGGATCAGTTCCCACTATTGTCGGAGTTTAAGGATGTATTTTCGAAAGAGTTGCCAAGGTTACCTCCTGAGAGGGAGATCGATTTTACCATTGAGCTAAAAATTGGTGCAGAACCAATTTCCAAGACTCTGTATAGGATGAAATCTTCAGAACTTTGTGATTTGCAGATGCAGTTGAAATAACTACTCGACTTAGGGATAATAAGGCCTAGTGTCTCACCTTGGGGTGCACCAGTAATTTTTGTGAAGAAGAAGGATGGTTCCTTATGACTTTGTATAGATTACATGGAATTGAATTGTGCTACAGTGAAAAATAGGTAACCAATGCCACAGATAGATGATCTCTTTGATCAAATGAAAGGAGAAACAATGTTCTCCAAAATTGATTTACAATCGGTGTATCACCAATTAAGGATTAAGGAAGACGATATTCCTAAAACTGCATTTCAAACTCAGTTCGGGCATTACGAGTTTGTTGTTTTACCTTGCGCCAACTATATTCATGAGCCCCATGAATGGTATATTTCGGAAGTACTTAGACCGCATTTTACATGTCTTTCTAGATGATATCCTCATCTATTCCAAATATGAAAGAGAACATGAGGAACAAATGCGAGTAGTGTTGTCCTTCCTTAGAGAGAACAAATTGTATGGAAAGTTGTTGAAGTGTTCTTTCTTCCAGAAAGAAATTCACTATTTAGGTCATATCATTTCCGGTGAAGGAATCTCTATGGACCAAGAAAAGGTAAAGGCCATTATGGAATGACCAGTGCCAAAAAATGCTCATGAGGTATGAAGCTTCATGGGGTTAGCAGGTTATTATCGGAGATTTGTGGAAGGGTTCTCTAAAATAGCGAAACCCATCACCACTTTGCAGTGAAAGGGGGTCAGGTATGAATGGACAGAAGAATGCGATAGTGCATTCATCAATCTTAAGAGGTTACTAACTAGTGCACCAATTCTATGAGTGTCGGATATGGAAAAATACTTCAGAGTCTGTACAGATGCCTCAAAGCAAGGGTTGGGGGCCGTGCTAATGCAGGATGGAGGAGTGATAGCATATGCATCGAGGAAGTTGAAGCAACATGAGGAGCTTTACGCTACTCATGATTTGGATTTGGCAGCTGTAATGCTAGCTCTAAAACTTTGGAGACACTATCTAGTGGGGCGCAATTTTGAGCTCAAAACGGACCATGAAAGTTTAAAACATATTTTCACTCAAAGGGATATCAATGCCAAGCATAGGCGATGGAGTGAGTTTATGAGTGAGTACGATTTTGGAATTTCATACATCAAGGGAAAGAAAAATTTGGTCGCAGATGCCTTAAGTAGGAGACCACGTATCTTCTCCTTGGTACCCTTAAAAGTCAATCTTAGGGAGCAAGTGTTGGGGCAACTCCTTGGAGATAGTTGGTATTTAAAGGTTACTTCAAACCTCCAAAGTGGGAGGCAATAAGATCCAAAGTATGAAGGATATATCCTGGAAGCAGATGGACTATTAAGATATCAAGGAAGGATGTACATACACGAAGGTGGGGTTATTTGAAGCATCATACTGAAGGAAGCCCATAGAGAAATTTATTGTGCGCATCTGGGTGTGAAGAAAATGTATGCAGACATGAAGAAGATTTTCTTCTGGGTAGGAATGAAGCGCGATGTAGTCCATTTCATCGCCAAGTGCCTAGAGTGTCAAAAAATGAAAGTCGACCACCACCACCCGACAGGTCTCCTACAACTGCATGATGTCCCTATGTCCAATTGGGAAGTCATTTCTATGGATTTTGTTGTGGGATTTATGCTCACATCACATAGACACAATTCCATTCTTGTTATAGTTGATAAGTTGACTAAGAGTGATCATTTTTTTCCAGTTAGAGACACCTACAATGTCACTGATGTGGAACATGTGTTTGTAAGTGAGGTCATCTGTTTTCATGGGATACCCAAGAAGATCATTTCAGATAGGGACTCCATATTCACTTCTAGGTTTTGGACAAGTTTGCAGTTAGCGTTGGGGAATCCATTGAACTTAAGCACAACTTATCATCCTGAAACAGATGGGAAAACTGAGAGAGTAAAGTCATTTCTATGGATTTTNAGATGGGAAAACTGAGAGAGTAAATTAGGTTATGGAAGACATGCTTAGGATGTATGTTATGGATAATCAAACCCATTGGGAGAAGTACCTACCTTTGGTAGAGTTCTCCTACAATAACAATTTTCATAGCTCCATTGGAATGCCACCGTACAAATCTCTGTATGGAAGGCCATGCAGAACACTGTTGAGTTGGGAAATGTTAGAAGACCGAGTGATAGTTGGGCCATAATTGATTCAAGAGATGGAGGAACATGTGATTCATATTAGGCAGAGACTAAAGGAAGCACATGATAGAAAGAAAAGTTATGTTGATGCACAGAGCACTGACCGAAGTCATAAAGTGGGAGATCAAATTTTCATTCGTATCAGGCCTAATAAGAGTACCATTTGGTTCAGGAAGGGGACAAAGTTGTCACCTCGATTTATAGGACCATTCAAAATCCAAGAGAGAATTGGACCCATTGCATATCGTCTCGTACTACCACCTCACTTGCATAAAAATCATAATGTTTTTCATGTATCTGTTCTACGATTATGTTTCTAACGAATCTCATAATTTGAATTGGAAGGGATTGCAGGTATCAGACGTGGGAACTCTCATGGTAGAACCATTACACATATTGGACCTTAGGTTCTGACAACTCAGGAACCGTCTGGTAGACCAATTTAAGGTTAAGTGGGACAAGTATAGTCCAGGATCTGCTACTTGGGAGGATGCCGAGACATTATGACGAGATTATCCCTCACTTTTTTGACCACCTCGAGAATATGTTTCTCGAAGGTTGGGTGTATGTAATACCACCTTTTGACTTGGACAACCAGGATTACCTGAGGCCTAATCACCTTTATTTTCTATTCACTGTGAAACTATTAATGATACACTTGAACTTTTAAGACGTATGAACCTATGTGAATGACAATTCTATGAATGTTTAACGTTATTTGAATGATGATGAATATTATGCAATCTATTANTCACCTTTATTTTCTATTCACTGTGAAACTATTAATGATACACTTGAACTTTTAAGACGTATGAACCTATGTGAATGACAATTCTATGAATGTTTAACGTTATTTGAATGATGATGAATATTATGCAATCTATTATGTGAATGACAATTCTATGAATGTTTAATGTTATTTGAATGATGATGAATATTATGCAATCTATTATGTGAATGTCAATTCTATGAATGTTTAATGTTATTCGAATGATGATGGATATTATGCAATCTATTATGAGAATGCCAATTCTATGAATGTTTAACGTTATTTGAATTATGGGGATATTATGTGATCTATTTCTAACTTGAAAATTTTGAAATTTAAGGCTGTTGGTACGTGGATACCGAATTGAGATTATGGTTGAATGCATTTACATGATGATAATGCATAGATATGTATGATTTTGTGTTATAGACTAATCTGCAGGTCAATGGGCTATGAAATAGCCAAAAAATAATGATAATAAAAGTTGATGTCGTGAACATCGACCGAGAAACCATATGGTATGAATCTTTATATGTGAAATTATGTTGATTCGAATGCATTGCAGTGATATATGGACCGATGCAGGTTTTTCAGGTGGTGAGACTGCCTAAAACTGAATATACGATGACAAAATTCCTAGCAACATAGTGCCACTGTATATTCCATGGTAGGGTGTGGTCCCTAGTCCTATTAGGAGGGGTGGAGGCATTTCCCACTATGTATCCTATGAAACCTGGAGCCATGGGAGGACGGTGTTGGCTCACGCTCCCCTAGACGTGTGATGATGACTGTCATTTGCCTGCTGGGGAATCTTGGTCAAGAGAGTAACACTTCCACTTACAGTTTCTATTTGGAGTTAGGTCAATATAGTTGACGCTCCAAGATAGTCCAACAGAGGAAGGATAGGGATGGAAGACGAAAGTAAGTTAGGGAGGAAGGATAAATATAAATAGTTGAGAGTGTATGGGGATTTTGCCTTATAGTGGAATGTATTGTTTTCCCTTTTTGAAAAGAGAATATGTAAATATGTATATTTATAATTGCTTAACTGAACTACAATTATCTAAATAAACGTTGTTGTGCTAAATTATTATAATTAAGGGATTTTACGAACATTTTAAATAGTTTACTATCTTTTATGAAATGAATGGTCTTGTTGATTGGATTGGACACATACAAGAATTACTATAGGTGTGATAATTATTGTCATTAGTACATGTGCGAGCCTTGTATGTGCTAGCTATGCATGCATTTCTTGCACATGTACACTAGTATGTCTAAGTTTTTTTTATTTTGCTTACTGATAATGTTGTTTTTTTGATGTGGATGTATGAACCATGTGGCGTTACCCTTGTATTGTAAATTACTCGAACTTCGGGATGAATTTTCTTGAAGGGTAGGTGTATGTAACGACCCTAATTAACTATGTAATTATCATGAATGATAAATAATAATTTAATTAATTATTAAAATATAGTAATGAGTCTTTATTATTTTATTATTAAAAGGTGGGTGAAGTAATTAATGGATGGATAAGGTTGTTGGGAATGAATGGGGGGATGAGGTGGTTGAGAATTAATGAGGGGGAATTGAGAGAGGAGGATAAGGAAGAAGGGGAGGACTTGGAAGGGGATGATTATTTTTGTTTGAGGATTTCTAAATTTCAAAGGAGGGACATGAGGAGGAAATTGGAGGAGTGATTTTGGGGAGCTCTCACAGAGCACTAGTGTTGCTAGGAATTTTGGGCTCGAAGGACAGGAAACTGCAAGGATTCATGGAGCTAGGGAGCCGGAGAGGCTATTCCTAGCTGGCTCGAAGGTTAATATTCAGTCTGGGCAAGAACAAGGGAAAGAACAAAAACAAGATTAGACATAAAAGGGACTAGATAAACCAACCTGCAGGTGGAGGTATGTATTATGTTGTTGTTGTTATCATTATTCAGTTGTTTTTCTTATCATTATTCTGCTGTTGTTTATCATTATTTTGTTGTTGTTTATCTTTATCATTATTCTGTTGTTGTTTATGATTATTCTGTTGCTGATTATCATTATTATGCTGTTGATTATCATTATTCTGTTGCTGCTTTTTATTCATGGTTTCTTCCAAGTATAAGAAAGTCATTAAAAGAAATCCTAAACTGAAATTTAGAAAACCTTTATTTAGCTTGAGTCCTGAAAATAAACAGGCTCTACAAGGATGCCTTCATCTTTGCCTAGTTTTCAATCTTTTCGATAGTCCTCCTAGCTGTCGATTCTTCAAATCGGTTTCTCCACCAAAGTTTCGTAGTCCCTGTCAAAAACATAGTGGCATCATTTACCTTGGATTCCTCTAGACTTTTGTTTAGCTTCTCCAAGTACTTCTCCATGTCCCAATAGAAATTTCCCAACAAATTAACGTTGTGAGTCCCATCATGCGGTTATGCTTCTTTGATCTTGATTCACATATGCACAACAAATGAACTTTTCCCACCGAATACAACTCGTTTAAGCAATGTGATGGTTTCCTCTTAATCTTTCAATTTCTTTTTCACCGAAGTTAGAGCGTCCTCCATTGCCTTAAGTCTATCTTGAATATCATTGATCAGAGTGCTAGAGAATAGACTTGTTGTGTATTGGGACTATTGGATAGTTTCTTTGAACCTAAGCATGATTTTTCCCAACTTCATTTCCAATAATGCGACTTTCTCACCATGAGAACACATTGCATCTATCAATTGTTCCATTGTTTTTTCTAAGGAAAGGAGTCAGTGCCTCACCTTGGCTGTCTTAGGCTCTCTCTCGTTTTCATTGTCATTTGCATGCGAACCGACCATTCTTGAGATTCTAAGAATCTTCACAATTTGTGAAAAATGTGTCGAGAATGGGCTTCAACACTTCCCCCAATTTTCGTCACCAACTCTTCATCGAAATATCCATCTTTGTTTCACAAATTAACTGCCTCTGATTCATCCCCTTCACTTGTCCAACCCTATAGTAACTCTACTTGACTTCTTCAACCAGATCAACCTATCCCTATGTCTTCACATTCCACGATCATAGTCTTACCAAGACACGTCTCATTTCATTCCTTTACACGAACCTGCAAATTTTTATTTCCCTGCTCTTCAACACTGCCGCAAACATCTTCACTGAATTGTGCAAATGGAAAAGCGCCTAGAAACCACGTGTTACATTAGTTTCGGATGCTCAAAAAAATGAACCCAAACCATCCCTTGCTCAACTAATTGAGTTTTGAGCTCTAATACTACCTGTCATGCTAGTGAAAATGGAGAAGAGCTTGTCAAATTGTTCACCAACTTACTCTACATAGTCTGCCTTGATGTGCAATTCATTTGTATGCTATGTTACCACATGTCAGGATGCTGGAGAAACTTTGATTTGATGGAAGACTCATCCAACATTCCCAATGACTTGCGACACTGTGGTTGTTCAACTTGGAAGCAAGGCCATACCGATTTACTTGGCTTGGACTATATTTTACTCTTTGTTTTTTTAATTACTTAACAATTATCTTTGTTTCTTATACTTAGACAATTCAACAAGTAAAGAACAGTAACAACGAAATGTAAGTGGGTGGCCAAACTGACCTAAGACCCAAAATATTAATACAAAAGAAGAAGTTTTTGAGTCGTAAACTCATGCCACACCAAGTATACAATTACAAGGAGTTTTCTCTCAAGCCTTTACAAAAACCTGTGCAAAAAACAATAGACTTTGTTCCATCATCTTGCAACCTTTTTCGTTACTGTAGACATAAATATTACTAAAAGCTCCACCTTTTTTCTTCATCCCTGAGATGTTCACTGCCCTTGCCTCAGATGGTGCATCCTATAATCCCCACACTTAGACGATTTCATATCACTTGTTTCTCTCCAATTTGCTTGCCTCCAAAATGACCTTCTCCACCATGCATATATAGGCGCCCAACTTAGGAATCGACGCACCCCTTTCCTTAGAGTCGACACATCATTTGGAAGCTTTTCCACTTTAGTTCTTTGGGTGAATGTTTCCTAAGGGGTGCACATCCCTTGGGTGATTCGTTCAACTCACCCAAATGCGCCATTTTCCACCTAGTCAACTCGTCTCTTCCATTGCACGCCCAAGTCATGAACATGAACGATTTTTCAACCTCCTCACTTGGCTAAGAATCCATCGCATGTATCCTTGGTCATCTCCCCTTGGTGCACCAGGATCACAAGGTGATCGAGCTTTCCCAACTTGATTTTTCCTTTCGTCTGGTTGGACCGAGTGTCTTGCTTGCCTATGTTCTATACTGACACCCTTCGGTAACTTATTGTTCCAGTGGAGTGTCCATCGCTTCATCCGATAGAGTTTCCAAATCCTTACCATGTCTCATCAATCCATCGTCTTAACTTGTGTCATAAGTTGTCCTTGGGTGAAATTGTTCCTTGGCACAATGCATGCCCAAGGAACCCCAACTTCCCCATATATGAACACTCTTCCTTCCTTTGTCCGAATCGAGTGCTCTGCCTACCCTATTCATCTGTCTTGGTATGTGGTGGAGGAGTGTGTGTGCTTGGGTTAGATTCCCCAAGACTTACATGAGGCCTGTGCTCTACTCTTTTTTCTTTAGTTATAAAATGCGCATACAAAGGAATGTGAACTCACTATGAAGTTACCTTTAGGCACTATGGTCTAAACAACCTCTACATAATCCTCCTCCTCCTATATTTTTCTCACAAAATAGCACTCTGAGATGTTTTTATCAGTTATGGAACAAGATACAATGCAAAAGAATGGAAACCCTTCTCCTCCTAGTAGCCCAATATTTAGCATAGCCTAATTTCCATCTAGGTGTAGGGTTTTGAATTTATCAACCCTCAATTGTGATAAGGTTTAGGATCTTATAGAGTATTCTTGAAATTCCAGACATGGCTAGCCCCAATGCATTAGTAACATGGGTTGATGTGGCATCCTCTCATATCATGGTGGTCAAAATAGTAGGTCAACTTGCAAGAGACATAAAGTTTTCATATGAGCTTTGATTGATGCATTTTTTGTGCCATTGGAAAGGTCTATGAGTTTATATCATCATTGAGGGGTGTGACTTAAATATGAGAAATGTTTCACCCCCAAATATTCCATTTGATGCCTTGAAATGACTCCAGAAGGTTTCAAACCCCAATTTTCCAAACTCGGACCTTTAGTTAAAATGACCCTGCACACTGATTCCTCCATTTTTTTCCACTCTGAAAGCATCAAGATAGATGACCAATAATATAATGATCCAATTTGGATCATAAGTTCACTATTAACTAAAGATATCCAAAAATTATTTAAAGACATATTTATGATATTACCACCAAAATGAAGAATCAAATATGTGATCGAAATGAAATCAAAAGCAACATCGTTTAATGTGAAGGCCCCATAGGTTCTAATAGTTTGAACCATGGATCTATTGAGAAAATTAAATTAAATTAAGAACTACCTTTTAAATTGTTTTCTATTTAGGAAGGCTCATAGGTCCTTAGGTTTAAATCCAAAGCTATGATACCACATGTAATGGCTCAAATTATAATAATTCTACATGCATACATAAACATAGAAATTTCCATCCATTAAATTAAATTAAAAAAAAATATAGATACATTAATCATGATTACATAATTCACAAGGAGGGAGTGGTGAGAAACTTACGTGAGAGTTAAAGGAATAAAATTACTTACAATGCTATGAATGTCGAACCAATGTGCTCCAATACTTGATCCAACACGTTTCAACAGAGTGTGGGGGATGACTCTCCTCCTAAACTATTATCCCCACTTTTTAGGGATAACTAGGAGATCATGTCTTGAGGCCCACATGTCCTAGACATGGAGTACCGAGAGCAGGATTGACCTGAGCATGGCCCTAGAGGGCCCACCCTTTTCTTCTTCCATCATCCTTGTCTTGTCAACAACAGTAGCATCCATCACCATTGGCTTGGTCCTATATCAGAAAGTGTTCTTGCTCCATGAGGTAATTGGTCCAGGTATCATGGTATGTGTCACTTTTGATAATTAAAACCTTTAAATATATGCATCTGATTCCTTTTATTCTAACAACTACTTGGATCTTACATTTTCCCACTTGACCATGTTTGGGGGGATTAACAGGGTGTCCTAGCAAGCCTTTGTCCATAGGTTTTGGTTTTCCACCTGGGGGGGGGGACTTCTGAAAGGCCATCGTCCGCTCCCACCATAAAACAAATATTTCATCTTGTTTCCCGCTCACTTGTCCCACTCCCCTTGTTCGAGCATTGGGTTGACCTTTCTTCAAGATTGCACCTTGTCTCGTGGGAAGAAGGGGATAAAGGCCCAGAAGGTAAAAGCAAGCTGGTAAGAGATAAAATCCTAAAAATAAGACCTCGAGATGATTCACCTAGGGATCCCCGAGAAATCAATAAAAGGATTCTCAACAAGAAACTAGAGGGACTCGAAAGAAAATAATAAAACAAGACCTAGTCAAAGGATAGGGGGTCTCATCACGAGCCAACCTATTAGGTCCATGGGTACCTAGTAGTATGACATTGCCACCAGCTGGTTACCATTCCAGGACAGTGAATCTTGGTTGCATGGCCAAGGGAAAGGGGGTCTCATCATGGGCCAACCTTTCATTTCTATGAAAGTACTTATGGGTAACGTTGCCACCACTGGTCACCACACTAGGGCAATGTCCCCTGATTAGCTCTTGAACAAAAAGAAAAAGGAAAGCAATAAAATAATAAAGGAAAGAATGGGCTTGGAAAGAGTGCATCTATGACAGGTACATCTCGCCTTCTACAAAGGCACCCACAGATAACACATTGCATCCTTGGCCCTCACTGCACCCACATGCTTGGACTCCCCTTAACCACATCACCCACTCACATGGTTTTGATGAGGTTTTCTTCTGGGAACTCACCTTTTCTGATGGACACTGGCCCAATAGAACGTTTTGTCTTTTCCTCCAGATTTGTATAGCAGGCTTGTGTAATGTCTTGGAGCTATTGACAGATGTATTAGGGGTTTTATGCATATGTTTAATAATATTAATGATGATATGTGATTGACATTGCTATGATCCCTGTGAATGATGAGCCCATGGAGGGTGTAGCTTTTGATGTGCAAGACCATGCCCGACGGACATGTACCATTTGGACCAGTACACATGGGGAGATGATTAGTTCTGACCTCCATGGGGCTGAAGAGCCCACCAGATGGATGTTTAGACCCCATCAGGGGGCAGAGACAGGGCAGAGGATGATCAGAGACTTTACACCAGATAAGAAGAGAACGTTCCACTAGAGGCACCCCGACACTGCTTGGCCTAGGGGGATTGACCCACTTTCAGAGCGATGTTGGTTTTAGATGGCCCAGGACATCACCAGGAGGCTTATGAAATCATCATGAGCATGTTGGTAGATGGACAGGGAAATTTTCACATGTGGCAGCTTGGAAGATTCTAATGAGGGATAACGTCTTGCTTCAGGAGGATACATTTTCCCTGATAGGGGCTAATGTCACCCTAGGAAGGGGTGAGGTCTTACCTTTTTGCTTGATTAGGGTTTTAGTCTAGCATTTAATGTAAAAATAGTATAAGTTTGATATTATGTCCTTGTCGGACTTTTTATGACCTAAAAAGTAAATTAGGTCATTGATACAGTATATATTGAGGATTTTGATCCTCATTTTATCATAAGTCATTCACTCCATAAGGAGGACTGAAATTTGCGCCCTCTGTTGGGTTTTTGGCTGAATTAAGTGATGCACACTTGTTGAAGGAAGAGAGTTTTTGCATTTATGGTGTTTCTCTTGAAGGAAGGTGTTACAACTAGGGTTTGCATGGTTATTTCTTGGTGATTTGTAAGTATTTTTCTACATAACTTCTTGAATGAATGGTTGAAGTTTAATTTCTTGCATTTGTTTATAAATATTGTTGAATCAAAACCCTAGGGGACAAGCACACAAGTAGGTCATTGTCTCATGTCCCCTGATAGAGAAACCTTAAGCCATTGTTGAGGAAAGAAGGAGCCTAGCCTTAGCTACACTCCTATTTCCTCTTCCTCTTTGCTAGCCGTACTACTTTGATGCCAAAAAGAGTGAGACGTCCCTAGCCTAGGTATACTACACTAGGATTGTACTCTTTATAGGGTTTGCTGAAAGGCCTTTCTTTAGAAACACCTCACCTCATCAAACCCTCTTGTTTTGGTTATATTTTTATTATTGAGCTAGCCATCTATTGGGAAGGAGGAGAGAGCACGAGGCCTTGCTTTAGCAACACCGAAGTGAGCCTCTCTCCCCTAGGGTTTTTATTTTGAGGCCCTGCTTTAGCAGAACCCCAAAACTTTTCTCTCCAGTCCTTGAAATCTTGCCTCCTTCAACCTTTGCATCCTTCACTTATGACTCCATTAAACCCTAAGGCACTGATTTGAAAGTCCTCTAACGTTGAAGTGAAGCTGATCAAACAACTCTCTAAATTCTTTGAATTTCAAACCCTAGCCTACTAACCCTAAGTTGCTAACGTCATCATTGGATATTTC
The DNA here is from genome assembly GCA_010110895.2 of Picea sitchensis. Taxonomy (NCBI): domain Eukaryota; kingdom Viridiplantae; phylum Streptophyta; class Pinopsida; order Pinales; family Pinaceae; genus Picea; species Picea sitchensis. The sequence continues at coordinate 55,554 of SNQJ01S0002427.1, read as the reverse complement.
ATCTTTAATGCAGCAACGTTTTACTTTATG
>SNQJ01S0002427.1:36672-48327 GCA_010110895.2 Picea sitchensis | reverse complement strand
ATTGTTTTCTTTGCAATGCCTTCTTAGTTGCAAGTTCAATGAAAAACAAAGTCGGGTTCCATGGGAAAATATTCTCACAAAAAATTGGGGTTAATTGTTGTTTTCTACAGAAAATAAAGTAATTGACATACTTTTTTCCCTTGATTTCTTCATTTTATAGTCTAGTAATAATTATAAAATACTAGTTTTTTATTTTTTAATTCTTGGTACTTTGAAATCTGATTTTTGTTACTTCTTTGCATCTCTTATAGGTGAAGTTTCTTACAGTGAATAGGTGGTTGGAACAGGGTATGGGAGGGTGTAAGAGGCCTGCATGACTCTCTTTCCTATTGCATTATTTCCTATTTCTAGGTTATTTTAGAGTTATTTTCAGGGTTTTAGGGATGTAAATAAAGGGTTTTAATAAGGGTTGTAGGTCATGAGTTGTTTTAGGGAAAAACTCCAATCAATCATGTGGGTGGTTAATACAAAGGTTTTAGTTCTGAAATTGGGCTTTGATACCAACTGTAATAGACATTGTTAAAATGTGATTTTGTAATCTAATTGACATTATGTTTGCATGGAATCCTAATTTATGATTCTGTTCTAGCAATTACACAGTTAAATCTCAAAATATTAATTTACACAGTTCATGTAGTCACCTAATACATTTCCAATATATATAACTTTCACTAACAGTAAAATAGTAAATTAACAAAAAAAAATACCTCTTGAAGAAGAAGTTTGTCCTATCTCTTGTTGTCTTGTTTGTCCTGTCCTGTAGAAATCATCGAAGAGGATGGAGGACATGGGAATTGTATTCCAGAAAGAATATATATATATATATATATATATATATTAATGATGGTAAGGAGGATAGAGAATATGAAGAGAATAAAAGTGATAAGAAGATGATAGAAAATATGAAACTAATGATGATGTTGAAGGTGTTGATAGAAACGTTAAAGCTTCAAGATATGAATATGTTGATAAATACTATCATGAGAAAATGCCAAGGCTTTAGAGTATCAATAACACAAGCAAAAGAAAAACAAAAGCTGATAAAAGAAAGCAAATTCTAAAATTTGCAAAATTAGATAAAGAAAGTTATGTAGATGAATAAATTATTGAAGAAATTTAAAGAATAAAAATGTTGATAAGTAAGACTCAAGAAAATGATGAAGAGGATGAATTGAAACAATACTTTTCCAATTCCTTTGAGCAAGGAAGTTAATGAGAGAAGAATATAATGAAAATATTGTTGTTCTTTGGAGCACTAAAGAAAGAAGATATTATCACTAGTTGATGAGGTCGCAGAAAACGATTAGGCAGACCAATGTTCGTGAGGAGGATTAAGAGGGTGGGAATTTAGTGTGCCCATGTAGCGATGACATGAAACAATTCTTGTTGAAATAGAAGTCTAGAGGAAAAGGGCATTTCATTTTAGAAGACATTGCATTTTTAAATGAGAGTGGATGGAATGAATGTGATATCTTGTTGGATGCTACATGGGGATCATAACATCACAGTTAAGAAAACAATGAGGACATTCATATGGGTAAAAATGAAGCAAAATTATACTCGATTCAAGGTCTAGAATCAAAGGAAGAAAATAAAAAGGTTTTAAGTAGCCTCTATGCATATCAATACAACATATACATGCAAGATACAACAACATAATTTTGAAATTATCCAAATAGCCTCAACATAGAGATGTTCTTTCCATTTACCTAGAGAGTATGATGCAGGAACTTCAATCCTTATCCATGATGCCTACCCTAGTGCGAAATCTTTATTGCAGTAGCACCCTAACCATCAGATCAACAACTAGTTCATATGATGATCTATGATAGTTCATATGATGATCTATGATTGATTCATCGCTAGGATCCCACATTTGTGGAAACATGACAAAATATGAACTATCCATTACTTTGATTTAATTTGGTGGTAGGTAGAACCATGGATGGGTGGTAAATTTGTAGTGTTGAATTTTACTTTATTTATGAAACATTAAAATTTTACCATGAGAAAATAAATTTCGATGGCGGAACAATGATGTTTAAGTGGGGAGGAAGTATTTGAGAGGGTGGGGTTATTATTCTCAAATCCTTGTGTTGAGATACCTTTGACGAGAGAAAAATAATTGACCAAAAAATTATGAAGGAAAAAAATAATGAAGAAAGGAAAGGAGGGTGATGAAGGATAGGAAAAAAATACTGAAGAAAGTAAAGGAGGGTGATGAAGGATAAGAGGAGCAAAATAAGAGGTTAAAGTAATGAGTAGGAATACACTGAACGAGAAGAAGAAGAATAGGAGCGGAGGAAAATAAGACAATTTGCTTGTGCGGATTTAAAGAGAAGAGAGAGAGTAGAGGCTCATTGAAGAAGATTTAATTCTAGTAAACTTTGTTTGGCAAAATTGAGAAAAAAAAGAAGAAAACGAAAGTAGAAGAAAGAAGAAGATAGGTAAAGAAAGAAGAGTTGAAGAAAGTCTAGAAAATTGGAAAAATAAGCCCGAGCAATAGAAAGGTAAATTCTATAAAATTTCATAAGATCAAAATAAGGCTTATTAGCCAATTTAATTATTGAATATATTCTTTGTCTTTATGTGATGTTTTAATTTTTATGTGTCTAATCTTTTACACCTTAGAGATATTGTCTCTAATGGTATAAGGGCTTATTGATCTCATGGTAGTGTGGTAGGAGAGAAATATGCAAGACATCTTGAGGTCTTCTCAACATTGTAGTGAAGTAGAGGAAGTTGGTAAAAAGTAATGACTCATAGTGGTCCTTTTGTTTAGATGGAACTTTAATGTATATTGTCTACAATATTTTAATATTTCTAAGAAAGTACAACTCTATAATGCAAGGATTGTTATCACTTGTTTTTATTTTATTTCATCTCTTTAATATTGATATGTTTAAGAATGTATGTCATGTGATATCAAGCATACATATACACAAATAAAATGTTGACAAATGTACATTAATATTGGATTTAGATATTATATACACATACTAAAAAAATTCAAAAGAATGAAATCTAAATACACATTAAAGCAATTTGACATTAACACTTTGTAATCAAAATTCACAATTTCCTAATTGGAGTTAACACATTTGAATTTCAAAATTCACATTTTTGAAATGGAAAATCACACTTTTGGAATAAAAAGTCCAATATTCACAATTCACACTTCCAAATCCATCTATGTACTTTAGAAACATTGATATCCACACTTTCTAATCCAATTTTAGACTTCAAAAATATTGATATTCACACTTTCAAAATGGAAATTTATAGTTTCTTACTCTAAATTTTTGGTCATAAGAGAAAATTTAATTAAATTGACATTTTGTTAAATAAAAAATATTTATAATTTACTTGAAAAAGGGTTTCAATAGTACATATGTAGTACTAGTTGTTACTCTACCAAATAGAAGCTCCTTAACATCTAATTTCAGTTGTTACTTTAATTAGTATATTTTATTAAGCTGTACAATGTTATAATTAAATTAAGAATTTTCAATTTTTGTAGGGATAACTATTTCTTAGAATAATTAGTCGATGATTTTTAAAGGAAAAAACTTTCACTAATACTAAATGTTTTTGGATCTTAGACAGTTAATCTAAATCTTAGACAATTAATCTGTTTCTTTATATCTAAAAAGGAAAAACTCTTAACCAATTAAAAACAATTTTAATTCATACTCTACTACCAATCAAAAACCATTTTAGTTCATACTCTACTACCAATTAAAAAAAAACCTAAAATAGAAAAATCACTGTACTTTCCATATATATATATATTCTAATTAAAAAAACACAAAATATTCATATAAAATTTAAACATATTTTATAAGGTTATTTTGGTTTCTGCCCAACGGTTAATTTCCACACATACCGTAATTATATTTTTCATTTAACAAAATTCTTGTATATCCGAGTAAGGAGTATTTTGCAAAGGAAATTATTGAATGTCCTCCGATGAAGGCAGCCACGAGGGCTTAAAATTCGATCCCTGCCTGGACTATATTTATAAAATTACATCCCCATAAATGCTATTCAATCTCAGTTAAATTGGTGTGCTGGTGGCGCTTATGATTTGGGTATGGCGGGGGATACCGGTGGGCCGTTTGCAGTTGCAGCGATTGAACACCAAATTCGTTCCTATTCACTACCACTCCAGCTCCATAGTCATCATCATGTAAAAAGTTTCGATACCAGTGAGCAGACAGCTTTGGGTAGCGCCTTAGTGATCCGTCGATGAAATCGACATAGTAAAGGCCAAACATGGAGGTATATCCATATATCCATTCAAAATTATCCAACAGTGACCATACGAAATAACCACGCACATCCGCTCCTCCTCTGCATTTTTCACCCATAATTAGTCTCCTCTTTCTATTTTCACAGATTCACATTCATAGTACAGAAAATTAAATTGTTATATTACATATACCTCATAGCTCTTGCCAAGTAATGGAGACTACTCTGTATGTAATCCACTCGAAATGTATCATTCCGTATCTGAGACCAAGAGCTGCTGTCATTCCTGACGTTACCAAACCCTGAGATCACCCAGAATCGATTGAATTAATGAAAAATGCAAAGCAAAATGTATTGTTTGGTGGATTCGATTGAAGTGTATACTCCGCATGATCGTTGGTTTGAGAAAAAATTGTAAGGGGAAAGGCGTTACAGAGGCAGACCGAGCACCGTTTTCAGTTATGAAGATGGCTGGATTTAAGTATCGCCTCTTTATATACTCCACTATTTTCCTCAGTCCATATGGCACCCCATACATTGTGGGCGGCCACATCTGCCATGGATAAAAATGATTTAAGATTGCGAAAATCCAAAAACTTCAAGCCAGCCAGCCAATACTATATTATAAGGTAATCGAGCAGCTTATACAGACCTGCGGTCCGATCGGAACGCCGTTTCTTTCCCCTGATCATAACAAACTAACATAATCATTTACAAGTTGATCTCGACTAAACCGAACTCACAATACAAAAATGCGTTAATTAGTTATGGTTAACCTGTCGTGATGGCCAAACAGTCCTGACTGTAACTCCGGTGGGAATAATTTAGAAAATAGGAAGCGTCTGTGACGTAGAGTGCACTGTAATAATTGACACCGATGAAATCATAAGAGCCGCGCAAGAGTTTGCTCAAGTCTGGTGTGATGCGGGGTAATCGTGTGCCCACCAATTTTCGCATTATGTCTGGGTATTCTCCAAAAACTATTGGATCCAGAAACCTGCACAGAACTATTTTTTCGTAGGAACCTACAAATCTTAAAAGCTACCCACTAACATATTTATTGCTCAAAATATATGTCATCATCTTACCAGCCTTCCAAAAAGTCCAGAACCCTCTGAACAGCTGCAATGTCTTTTGAACTGTTTCGCAGCGGTTCAAACCATGGGCATCCTACCACCATTCCAATGAAACCATGTTGATGAGGCTGCTCTTGCACACAAAAGCTTGTATTACAGATTATTATGGGTAACCTCCATAACAATCAATTATTGCTGCTTGTGTATCACCTGATCAGGATATGCTTTCAATTCAATTGCTTTACCTGGTATACTGTTCTGTAGAGCTGTACAACTGAAGCATGGGCGAGCAAAACGTTGTGTGCAGCGATATATGGCTCAGTGGAAGAGTTGCCCGCTCTGCATGTCCCAATGTCTCTCGAGCATCTCCCCGGAGGGTATTTGCCTGTATCATAGCCCTCTGGTATGAAGGCGTTGGGTTCGTTAAAAGTACTCCAATATTTCACTCGCCCACCAAAAATTCTGAAACACGCCTCTGCGTACCAAGTGAAATCGTCCCTGCGTCACAAAAATGGCTTGTTTACTGGGGGAGTTTCGTTATCTTATCTTGACGCATCATAATCTTACAGTGTCCCTTTTGGGTATTAGTGAACAACTGATTTTGGTAGCGAAAAGAAATTTACATTCAGATACAAAATCCAAGCTGATTTTGGTAGCGAAAAGAAATTTACATTCAGATACAAAATCCAAGTCAAACTTTGGACATCAATTTTAATCTGAAAATAGAGTGTTAACGCAGCACTAATAACCAAGCATACTTCCGAAGATTGGCTCCATTGGCTCCTTCTTCATCTTCGGAGGCTGATCTTTGTTTAGAGGGAAGCAGCAGAAAAACGGTTAATCTCTGTCAGATTATAACATTCAAAAGGGATCAACGCTATTCCTTCTCCGAAGTGGAATGACCTAATCCCACCGAAGGGTACGACAAGGACAACGATAATTCTTGTAAGCTTTGTTCTTTGAAAAGGCAGTCGAGAACATATCATCTTCCTCTTTGGATCCTAAAATGGCAGTGGATAACACATCTGAGTCAGGAGTCTTCTTTGTACTGAAATTGGAAGATACTCTAGAGTTTCATATGACACATTGCAATTCAATGGATTGGCCATTGAAACATAACGGTACGACACGACAGGGATAATTCTTCTAAGCTTTGTTCTTTGAAAAGGCAGTCGAGAACATATCATCTTTCTTTTTGAATCCTAAAATGGCAGTGGATAACATATCATCTTCTTTGGATCATAACACATCTGAAGTCTTCTTTGTGCTCAAATGGGAAGATTTCTTTTGGAGTCTGGTGAAAAATGACCCAGAAAAGCTGCCGAATTATACTTTTAAGTAAGAAAAAAAAGTTGGAGTAACCAACTCCACCCTTTTGGTACTCATTCCAAAGAAAGCAAACCCCTCCACCTTTGCTTGTTTTCAACCCATCTCTGTTTGCAATTATTCTTATAAGGTTTTAACCAAAATTATTACAAATAAATTGAAGAAAGTCCTGCCAAAAAGAATTTCAAAAAATAAAGATAGTTTTATGAAGAAAAGATAGATAGTAGACAATATTATTGGGTAAATAAAGAAAAATGAATGATCATAAAAATGGACATGTAAAATGCTTTGGAGGGTCTGTCACTAGTTTCTTTTTGTTGTGTTCAACAAAGGAATTCATAGTCTAGATACAAGCGTGCATTGGTTCTCCATGGATCACCCATATGATCAATGAGAGACCTTCCTCTTTCTTCAAATCCAACATGAGGCTGCAACAAGGTTGCTCATTGTCCCCTCTTTTATACATAACTATGGTTGAAATTTTAAGTCAAAACCTTAATCACAAAAGAAGAATAGGGTGAATTCAAGGACTACGTTTTACTAGAGAACCAAAGGAAATCAACCACTAAGAGTTTGAGTTTGTTGATGACACATTGTTCTTAGGTGTAGCTTCAACAATAATAGCTAAAAGGTTTTAGAGAAGTTTTTTAATGGCCTTAGGAGAAAAAGTAAAAAACATAAAAAGTCAAATTATGTATGAGAAAAAGTAAATAACATAAAAAGTCAAATTATGTATGGAATAAGAAAATTTACAAGCAATATCTAGAATTATTGGTTTCCCTAGTTTCAAGTCTTGGACAAATTTCAAATACCTAAAAATGTTGATATCTTTGAGAAATCCCACTTCGCAAGTATGTTAGGGATTTCTAAAAAAAAATGGAGACAGAAATTCAGTAGTGGGGGGCAAGATGGTTGAATCGTGTAGGGAAGAAAACTTGAATCTGTCCTCTCTTCTCTTCCTATATATCACTTCACAACTATTCTTTCTCCAAAATGAATTATGGAGCGCGTGGGGGGCAAGATGGTTGAATCGTGTAGGGAAGATAACTTGAATCTGTCCTCTCTTCTCTTCCTATATCAATTCACAACTATTCTTTCTCCAAAATGAATTATGGAGCACATAGGTATAAATATATGAAAATTCTTGTGGGAAGGAGGCAAGTCTAGCTCAAAAAAATTCCACCTCATTAATTGGAATATTATTCGATATGGTAAAGACCAGGGGGAATTTGGTAAAGACCACGGGGGGCTTGGAATAAAAGATCCATCTCTTATGATTATAGCTATGGGTGCCAAAATCCTTTGGATATTAGTGACATGGGCACAAGAATGGTGGAAGGATGCCATTCATCACAAGTATTTTAATGGATTATGGAAAAGATGCCCGGATTATCCTTTGTCAATTTTAAGAAGGTCAACCATATGGAAGTTCTTCAAATCAGTAGCACCTTTAGGAAATGGGAAGTTAATAAATCTTTGGAAAGACAACATTATTGTAAAGCCACCATTATAAACTATAGAGAAATTAAATCCTTTAGAATATTGGTGTCTAATACATGGTTGTTTGGAGCTCTCACGCATCAAAAAGTGGAGTGAGGAAGGAAGATGGATAGTTTGGAAAATAATTTCTCCTGTAGAAGGGATATCTGGTCAAGTAAATATGCTATTTAAGTTGCTAGGAGGGTGTGCCCCAATCGATCATTCAATGCCTGATGACTCGGGTGGGGTTTGAAAGGATATACAATAAAAACACGGATAGATTAGTCTTCTTCTAGAATCCCCTTTCCCACCAAAATTGAAATTGTGGTAGTACATTTGGAAAGGTGATTCTCTCCCCAAAGTAAGTTCCTTATGTTCAGTCTTGGCTCATGGAAAAATTTTAACAACTAAAAATATTCAAAAACAAGGGATAGAGGGTCCCTCTAAGTGTGTCCTTTGTTGTGAAACAAGTGAAAACATTCACCATGTTTTCTTTGAATGTAATTTCTTTAGGAAAGTATGGGAGCACACATAGAAGGAAATAGAAGAAAGAGTTATACTCCTGGGATTTTGGTTTGAAATGTTTGTTGGATGGAAGAAAAGATACTTAGGGCCATTTCACAAAAAATGTATTTTTAAACAGATTTGAATGGCCATTCCTAAATTTGTTTGCTGGGAGATTTGGTTAGTTGGAAATAAGGTGATCTTTCATCAAATGATTCTCTCTCCTACCAAGGTAGCCTCTTTGGAAAGCATTTTGGTAGCGGAAACTATTCAACTTCAAGGTTTAAAAGGGATATCATGGCTAGATATGGGTCATGCATAGATACTTTGGGTAAGATACATTCTTAAACTTCTACAAGTTGTCATTCAAAAATAGTTGACTATAAGGAGAAGTGGAAACTTAGAATGGGAGATGAAGGGTTTGCAAATTGGAGGTAGAAACAAAAAAAATGTACTCTTTTCTTTGATGGGGCTTCAAGAGGTAATCTAGGGGCAACATATGTGGGGGGGATCATGTATGATCCCAAAGGAATAAAAATAATATAATTTACTTGGAGATTAGGAATACAACCAAGTTGAGGCATTGGATTTATGCATGGTATTGAAACTAATCAAATCTCACTAGTATAAACCATACTAGTAATAGGAGACTCAAAACTCATAATAAAGAACCTGCTAAAAGGAAATCAAGACATGGCCATCACATTTTGGTCAGAGAAACCCAGAGAATATGAAAGAAAGAAAAGTGATTCTGAATGGTGGAGTACCGTCATCCACTAAGGATTATGAATCACAGACAAGACATTCTCACCAAGGAAACTTGCAACCTTGATCAAGATATGTTAAAGGAAAATTAGACTTTAAAACCTATCTATCTAGCTTAAGATCAATTTTTAGCATTTTAACTTTTTTTAGGGGACTCCCCATACCACTAATCACATTTATGAGGACCATCAAGAACCACAACAAACAAATATGTCAATTGTACAGGGTATCACTTTCCTCTATACTTAAACTCTAGCCGTCTATTTTATTTTATTGGTTTTCAAAGTTTCTTTTATTCTCAAGAAATATGTTAGGATTTATACTTGTAACTACATTAGAAAATACACAGACCTAACTGGCTCACATTTTGTATCAAAATAGTGTTTCTCAAGTGTTTATAAAATCAACTATGTACTACTCTTGTTCAACCTCCTTATAACATTTTGCTAATATAAAAAATCAGTCATTTTTATTAAAAAAAATCTCAATAACTCTACATTCAATGAAAATACCAAATCTTTACATCTATATTTTTTAACAAAATTTTTAAAATTAAAATAAATTATAGTAATAAAAAAATCATATTATGAAAAAACTCTAAAATAAAGAAATCATTCTTAATAAAAAAACACTTGCCAAAACTTGATGTCTCTAAAACTTAATATAACTCTTGTATCCATAAAATGCTAAGCATCAAACTTACATCCAAATTTTTAAAATTGAAATTAACTATATCAATAAAGAAATCATTTTTAATAAGAGAAACTCTCTCAATGGGTAAAAAAGTCTACCAAATCAAACATATCATATGATTATTATGAATAGAGTCAGAAATTGTATAATGAAAATATGACTCTTAGATATAGAATTTGTCAAGGGTTTAGACAATCTCAACGATACTTTATCAAAAGTCGAAATCTATTTAAAAAATTCCAAATACATATTTTGAAAACAAATGTATGTCTGTCAAAGTTTGAAGCACCAACAAATGTCCATCTCCGTCGAAAAAAAAATGCAACGTGGATATAGAGTTATTGATAGTGCAAGCTACAGCTCCCTCTGAAGAAAGCAATGTGGATATAGAGTTATTTATATTGCAAGCTATCACGATTGAAAAACCCTCGGGAATGAAAAGTGCACGCTTGAAAACCTTCATGACAGGAGCAATTTAAATTTAGAAAGTGAAATAATCCCTTAGACCAAATCAAAGGAAGCAAAACCTTGAATTTTATGAGAACTTCCAAGATCAAATCTATCGAGTGCATGACAAAATTTCTTGAAGAAAAAAAGAAAAAAAAGAGAAAAGTAAACCAGTTAGTTTACTGCAAGATCCTCAACGACTAGATTTAGAAGTATGATACCTAGCTTTAGATGTTGTAAAACAACTACGTCAAATTACTGAGAAAACAACTATGCCACCTAGAAGTATGATACCTAGCTTTAGATGTTGTAAAATAACTATGTTAGTTTACTGAGAAAAGTCAGTAATTAGAAATTTGCTGTCAAATTGTGAAGTTGTAGGGATCAAAATTTATACATTTAACCCTACGATAGGTTAATCGTAGTAATATAAAGTTTTTATTTATGAAATTTAAAGAAATATATAGCTTCAGAATGGTATGGCGCCATGGATGATAGAATTAGGTTGGGAAACCCTTCCGTATTGCAACCCGGATGTACTCAGAGGGGAGAATTGAGGAGAGCGCCTGAGTCATACCTGAGAGTTTACAGTTTTCCCACCTGTGCTCGGAAGAGAATGACTCGGCAATTGACCAGGTCGCTGAATTTGTAAAATGGCGACATATCATTTGCACAGTACATGGCGCTTACCAGCAATATTTATTATCTAACTGCCATATGGTTAACAGGGGATTATTTATTATCTAACTGCCATATGGTTAACAGGGGATGAGGATTGGTTAGAGGAACGAAATAGAGATAATCATGAATAGTACTGGCTACGACACATATGGAAGCATGGTCCATAGGTGGATAGAGAGGAAAGCTGGCTTAATGTATAATCAAAAGGTTGTGGCAGTTGCAGAATTTACAAGGCCATTGATAGCCTTCCTGTAATTGTATTTGGGAAAGGGCATTATGAACTGGAATTTAACATTTCTGAGTGTTCTAGGGATAAGCAAGCAGCCAACCACCTGCATGATAAATATCAGATTTCAGTTTCTATTTATAGGAAAAGTTAATCAGTTTTTTGTTTTTAAAGAAATTCAATTATCTCTTACCTATTTTTTTTTAA
>SNQJ01S0002427.1:4150-24438 GCA_010110895.2 Picea sitchensis | reverse complement strand
TGATAAAGTGTTAAAATTGTTGAGCAACAAAAGAAAAGGGGAAATAATTGAATATGAGAGTAAATTACAATTTGAAGCAATAAAAGTGAAGAAAATAGAGGAGGAATTAGGTGTTAATTTAGAAATCCTTGAAGAGGATGGAGGACATGGGAATTGAATTCCAGAAGAAAAGGAAATTAATGATGGTAAGGAGGATAGAGAATATGAAGAGAATAAAAGTGATAAGAAGATGATAGAAAACATGAAAATAATTGTGATGTTGAAGGTGTTGATAGCAACATTAAAGTTGCAAGACATGAATATGTTGATGAATAACATCATGAGAAAATGCCAAGGCTTTAGAGTATCAACAACACAAGCAAAGAAAAAGAAAAGATGATAAAAGAAAGAAAATTCTAAAATTTGCAAAATTAGATAAAGAAAGTTATGTAGATGAAGAAATTATTGAAGAAATTTAAAGAATGAACATGTTGATAAGTACAACTCAACAAGAGATGAGGAGGAGGATGAATTGAAAGAAGACTTTTCCATTTCCTTTGAGCAAGGAAGTTAATGAGAGAAGAATATAATGAAAAGATTCTTGCTCTTTGGAGCACTGAAGAAAGAAGATAGTATCACTAGTTGATGAGGTTGCAGAAAAAAAATGGCGAGATCAATGTTTGTGAGGATGATTACGAGAACAATGGGTGGGAATTTATTGCTCCCATGTAGCTATGACATGAAACAATTCGTGTTGAATTAATAGTCTAGGAGGAAAAGGTAATTGCATTTTTAGAAGACATTGCATTTCTAAGTGAGAGTGGAAGGAATGAATGTGATAGCTTGTTGGATGCTACATAGGGTGATCATAGCAGCACACTTAAGAAAACATTGAGGACATTCACATGGGTAAAAATGAAGAAAAAATGTACTCGGTCCAAGGTCTATAATCAAAGGAAGAAAGTAAGGAGGTATGAAGTAGCCTCTATGCATATCAACATGACATATACACACATGATGCAACAATAGAATTTTGAAATTAGGAAAATGACATCAACATAGGGATGTTCTTTCCATCTACCTAGAGAGTATGATGCAGTAGATTCAATCCTTATCCATGATTCCTACCCTAGTGCCAAATATTTATTGTAGTAGCATCCTAACCATTAGATCAATGACTAGTTCATCTAATGATCTATGATTCATAGTTGCGATCCCACGTGTGTGGAAACCTGACAAAATATGAGCTATCCATTACTTTAATTTGAACGACTACAATACATCACGATGTTTGTGTTTTAAACCAAATCCTATCAAGTAAAAGGCCAATATGCAATTCAAGTTGTCATATTATCCCTTGATCCTATGGCTCATAATATTTCATCATGTTTGTGTTTATGCAATTCCAATTTTCATATTATCCCTTGATACTATGGCTCATAATATTTCATAATGTTTGTGTTTTAAACCAAATACTATCAGGGAAAAAGCCAAAATGAGATTCCAGTTGTCATATTAGTTCTTGATCCTATGGCTCATAATATTTTGTGGGTCACTTATGGATGGATTTCATGGATGAAATACTTTATGTTCAATCCTTTTCCATGCAATCCTATGGTTTGTATTAGTTTGAGGGTCAAACATCATGCAATGAAGGTGAATGGCCCATGATCTAGTGTAGCATGCGATGATTTAATGACATTTTAAATAGGTCATACATAAAAATAGCAAAATAAAATAAAATAATTAAACTTTGATTTGATCTGGTGGTAGGTAGAACTATGGACGAGTGGTAAATTTTTAGTGTTGAATTTTACTTTATTTATGAAACAATGAAATTTTACCATGAGAAAAGAAATTTTGATGGGGAACAATGATGTTTAAGTGGGGAGGAATTATTTCAGAGGGTGGGGTTATTATGCTCAAACCCTTGTGTCAAGAGACTTCTCTCGAAGGAAGACCAGAACAAAAGAATAGAGGAGAAAATTATGAAGGAAAAGAATAATGAAGAAAGGAAAGGAAAGGAGGGTGATGAAGAATAAGAGGAGAAAATTATGAAGGAAAAGAATAATGAAGAAAGGAAAGGAAAGGAGGGTGATGAAGAATAAGAGGACAAAAATAAGAAGCAAAAGTGAAGAGGAAGAATACCGTGAAGGAGAAGAAGAAGAGGAGCATACGAAAAATAAAACAATTTACTTGTGCAGGTTTAAGAGAAGAGAGAGAGCAAAGGCTCATTGAAGAAGACCTAATTCCAGTAAACTTTGTTTGATAGAATTGAGAAAAAAGAAGAAAACAATAGGAGAAAACAAAAGTAGAAGAAAGAAGAAGATAGATAAAGAAACAAGAGTTGAAGAAAGTCTAGAAAAATAAAATTTTAAAAGAAGGCTTATTGAGCCAATTTAATGATAGAATATATTCTGTCTTTATGTGATGTTTTAATTTCTATGTGTTTGATTTTTTTACAGCTTAGAGCTATTGTCTGTAATGGTATAAGGGCCTATTGATCTCATGGTTGTGTTGTAAGAGAGAAATATGCAAGAGATTGAGGTCTTCCCTACATTATAGTGACGTGGAGGAAATTGGTAAAAGGAACTGACTCACATGTCCTTTTGTTTAGATGGAACTTTATTGTACATTGTCTACAATATTTAAATATTTCTAAGAAAGTACAACTCTATAATGCAATGATTGTTATCACTTGTTTTTATTTTATTGCATCTCTTTAATATTGATATGTTTAGGAATGTATGTCATGTGATATCAAGTATACATATACACAAATAAAATGTTGACAACTCTACATTAGTATTGTATTTAGATATTATATACACATTTAATTTTTTTTCAAAAGAATGAAATCTAAATACACATTGTAGCAATTTGACACTAACACTTTGTCATCAAAATTCACAATTTCCAATTTCCTAATTGGAGTTGATACATTTGAATTTCAAAATTCATACTTTTGAAATGGAAAATCACAATTTTGAAATAAAAAACCAATATTCAAAATTCACACTTCCAAATCCATCTATGTACTTTTGAAACAAAAAACCAATACTCACAATTCACACTTCCAAATCCATCTATATACTTTAAAAACATTAATATTTACATTTTCTAATCCAATTTTATACTTTAAAAATAAAAATATTGATATTCACATTTTCAAAACCAAATTTATAATTTTTTACTCTAAATTTTTTATCATAAGAAAATTTTTAGTTAAATTAATATTCTATCACATAAATAAAATTTATTTATAATTTATAATTTACTTTAAAAAGGTTTAAATAAAACATATGTAAAACTAGTTGTTACTCTACAAAAATAAAAGCTCCTTAACATCTAATTTCAAAAGTGACTTAAAACCTTACTTATAAAATATGCCAACCCTACTTATAAAATATGCCAAGAGACTAATTTCAAAACAAATATTGAAGAAAAAACCTCACTTAAAATAACATGTTCTTACGTATACATCAAGTTACTTTTGTTTATACTTAAGACCAACCACTTGAAAGCTTCATATTCATTTTTAACACTTATTTATCATTAGTTGTAAATAATTAAAAAACTTCAGGTACACAACTAGTCCTATGAAATTAGTGACATTAGTAAAAATGAAAAAAAAAAATTATATCTAAAAAGCCGAATTAAAGTATGGTAAAACTAGTTTCACTCATTTAGAAATAAATAATACTTTAAATAGTATATTTTATTAATTTTTATAAGTTAATTTAATTAAATTAAGGAACTTTTATTTTTATTTGTATGGAATATCCATTATTTTAAGTGGCTGATTTATTAATGGGCAGTTGTTTGTATGGGGATAGTCTTTCACTTTTATATAATATCTTTGAGTTTTAGATAGTTAATCTGTTTCCTTATATTTAAAAAAAGACGAGTTATTACCCAATCAAAAACAGTTTTAAGTCAAACTCTAGTTACCAATTAGAAAAATACTTACAATTAAAAAAAAACTACTATTTTCATACATATTCTAATTTAAAAAAAAACACAAAATATTCATGTAGAATTTAAACATATTTTATAAACTGTTATTTTGGTTTCTGCCGAACAGTTAATTTCCACACACAGTAACTATATTTTTCATTTAACAAAATTCCTGTATATCCCAGTGAGAGTATTTTGCAAAGGAAATTATTTAATGTCCTTTGATGAAGGCAGCCGTGAGGCTTAAAATTCGATCCCTGCCTGGACTGTATTTATAAAATTACATCCCCATAAATGTTGTTCAATCTCAGTTAAATTGGTGTGCTGGTGGCGCTTATGATTTGGGTATGGCGGGGGATACCGGTGGGCCGTTTGCAGTTCCCATTCACTACTACTCCAGCTCCATAGTCATCATCACGTAAAAAGTTTCGATACCAGTGAGCAGACAGCTTTGGGTAGCGCCTTAGTGATCCGTCGATGAAATCGACATAGTAAAGGCCAAACATGGAGGTATATCCATATATCCATTCAAAGTTATCCAACAGTGACCGTACGAAATAACCACGCACATCCGCTCCTCCTCTGCATTTTTCACCCATAATTACTCTCCTCTTTCTATTTTCACAGATTCACATTGATAGTACAGAAAATTACATTGTTATATTACATATACCTCATAGCTCTTGCCAAGTAATGGAGACTACTCTGTATGTAATCCACAAACTATTTTGTATGTAATCCAACTTTTATTTTGCATGATAGCCTGTTGGAAAGGTCTTTTTTTCGAGAAATACGCATTATGTCGTCAAACTCTGACTTTGTGTACAATTTGACTATGAAAAGAAAAAAAAAAGCACTGTTTAGGGCCCCAAAACGGCTTTAGAAGTACATAAACATGTACTGACATGAAAACTTCCAAAATAATGCAGTTGGATTAGGTGGTCGACCACCAATATCCACCTGGAAGTTGTGTAGGGCTTCATACAACCCCGAAAGTGTAGAACCCACAATTACAAGAATTACATAAGAATGTGTTGAACTAACAACTGTCAAGAAGAGCCAATTGGAATAGGTGGGTGGCCACCAATATCTAGCTAGATCAGTCCTCCCCCCTTAGGAAGCAATGTTATCCATTGCGTTGAGTGCCCCCATCAAAGGAGGAAACTTCTGTTGAATTTGTCCCTGGGTGAGCCACTTGCCTTGGTGCAGGAGTTGCCATGCCTTGACAACTCGATAAAGTTGGATCCTTTGCTGGCGAGTTCCCTTGACTTGTGTTTCCACTATCTGATCAGTGGATAAATGTTCCATGCAGCCAGGGTTGAGCTATGTTGGTGTCAATTGTTCTACTATCTATGAGGTGTCCAATAATGGTGGAAAATATGGAGGAAGGAGGTCCACATTGAACACTGGGTGCAAGCCAAGGAAGGGTGGTGTGTTGAGCTCAAAATCATTGCTACCCACAAATTTGGTGATAGTGTAAGGCCCATAGTGAAGTGGGCCGAGCTTCTAATGGGGCCCTGCAAGGCACTCTTTCTGAAAATGTAACCAAACCTTGTTTCCCACCTGAAATTGGTGTAGTACCTAATGTTAACATGGTGTTGCTTGTACTTAGCATTGGATTTTTGCAAAATCTCATGGACCTGTTGTCGGATGTGCTGAATCCGCTCAATAAATCTAGTGGCTTTTTCCACCTCAGACTGAACATGGAAATATTCTTCCTGTGTGGTTGCAAGAGGTAGTGCAACATCAATGGGACCGAAGGGTTGGAATCCCAGCCCCACCTAAAATGGGATATGGTCAGTGGAGCTATGGAGAGCCATGTTGTAGTTGTTATGAACATAGGGTAGAATCGCATCCCATTTAGATGGATGCTTAGAGTTGTACATGTGCAGGATGTGCACAATCATCCGATTGACTGCCTCTATATGGCCATCGGTTTGGGGGTGGAAAGCAGTGGATTTAGTGAGCTTGGTGTCCAACGGTGACCAGATACTTGACCAAAATGTGCTAAGGAACCTGTTGTCCCAATTTGAGGTTATGGTCTGTGGTATCCCAAAATGGACCCGCACCCATTCGAAGAAGATCTTGGCAGTATCTGTCGCTATGATGCTTTTCTTGTAGGCTGTGATAATGGCCATCTTCGAAAACTTATCAACCACCACAAATACACAATCATTTCCGTGCTTGGTGGATGGAAGGTTGGACATGTAATCCATTGAGATGGATTCCCAAGGCCTCTCGAGAGTAGGAAGAGGGTGTATAATCCTTGCTTCTTGATGGTTGTCTTGGCAATGACACATGCAGTGCAAGATCTTATATACTTGTTGACGTCGTGTCGAAGTTTTGGCCAATAAAAATGTTTTTGTAGAACGACCATGGTTTTCTCCACGCCAAAATGTCCTGCCATATGACTGTAGTGAGCCTCCCAAATAATCTTTGCACGCTCGCTTGTGGGAACACAGAGGTGGCCTGATGACATAATAGTCCATCATGGATGTGAAAAATGGTGGAATTTGCTCCTGTACCCAAGAGTTGATAGGTGGTGGCGAAGTTAGGGTCATGCTGATAAACTTGGGGCGGCGTAGATGCCTCATGCCCATAGGAATGGAGCACTGTGGTCAGTGCAGCAATGGGAGGACGACTGAGGCAGTCAACAACAAGATTTGTGCTCCATCTTTTATACTTCATGTTGAGATGGAACTGTTGTAGGTATGTGGACCACTTTTGATGGCAGTCATTCTGCAACTTCCCCTATGTCTATATGAACTGCAGAGGCTTGTGATCATTGTGGATGATTGTCTCCTTTCCTAGAATGTAATGTTTCCATTGACGATAGGCTTGCATAATTGAATACATTTCTCTGTCATAGGTGGGGAATTTATGGATAGTATCAGAGAATGTCTCACTATGGTATGTTACTGGATGACCATGTTGAGTGAGAACTGCACCTACAACATAGTCAGAGTCATCGGTCTCAATATCAAACGGTTGTTGTAGATCAAGTGAGGAGAGCACTAGAGTTGAGCACAAGCGATGCTTCAGATCATCAAATGCTATTTTTTGTGCCTTCCCCCATGTGAACTTTTCCTTCTCACTGCCCTTGGTTACTTGGCTAAGGACCCATGCAATATGGGAGAATCCCAACATGAACCTTCAATAGAAGTTGGAAAGTCCCAAGAAGCTCCAAAGGTCGATTAATGTGGTAGGGTTGGCCGGTCACAAATGACTTAGATCTTAGTTGGATACACATGTACCCCATGCTCATCAACAATGTAGCCCAAGTATTGGACCTTGTTCATGCCAAAGGATCATTTTTCCAAGTTGGCATATAGCTTGTGTTGTTGCAGAGTGCCCAAAACCTACTGAATATGTTGCATGTGCTCCTCCCAAGTTCTGTTGAAGATGAGGATGTCATCTAGATATACCACCACAAAAGAGTTGGTGAAGGGTCTCAATACATCATCAATCAATCTCATGAAAGTTGTTGGTGCATTTGTTAAGCCAAAGGGCATGATCAGCCATTCGAAGAGACCTTCTTTATATTTGAAAGTTGTCTTCCATACATTAGTTGGTTCAATGGGAACCTGGTGGTAGCCAGACTTTAGGTCAATCTTGCTAAAGAAATTTCACCCCTTGAGTTGGTCAAGAAGGTCATTAATTCAGGGAATTGGGTACCAATTTCGAACTGTGATTTTGTTTAATGTTATATAATCAATGCAGAGATGCCAGGTCTCATCTTTATTATGCATCAACATAATCGAGCTTCCACAAGGGGAGGAGTTGTGTCAGAAGTGCCCCTTTTGAAGAAGCTCTTAGATCTGGCACTTGATTTCGTCATTTTCCATGAGTGAGCGACGATAGACTAGTCCATTAGGCAGCGGTGCATCAAGGGTTTGATCAATTGGAGGCTTGACTTGGAAGTGCGTTGGTACCCCGGTGGGTGAGGAGAATATGTCTCTGTACTCTTCCACGGTACCATCCACTTGCTTCTACTACAAAGAGTGGCTTTGTGTAGAGGTCATGGATGTGGCGACGACCTTATGCTTACTGTGAGCACAGATCACAAAGAAGAGGAACTTCTCGGTCTGTGAAATAATCTTACTGCATTTCTTAGTAGAGATTAAATAAATAGCGGTAGGCGGTGCTACCTCTGGTATCTTGTACAATTGTCTACCCAAAGTAATAATAACACTACGGGGTCTAGACTCATACATAGCATGTCGCTTCCACAAATATGGTTGGCCTAATAGAACATAAAAAATGTCAAGAGGATCTAGTTGGAATAGGTGGGTGGCCACCAATATCCACCTAGATCAAGATTCTTTCAGAAAATACATACAGAAAAGTCAGAATCCAATATGTCAATGTATGCTTGTACCAAAATTTGTGTAGAAGTGGATCTTGAAAAAGGTTTCCTAGAATCCATTCGTTTAACACTAGATGGGTGGTCTCACATCCAACAACTAGATTATAAAACACTTCCTTTCAAATGAAATATACATGAGTGTGGGCATTTTTCCAAAAATTGCGCGAGAAAACCCTCGGGATCATCCTTAGACAACCCTAAGCAAAGAGAACATTGGAAACCTACTAAGAAAATGACATCTTCAAGTAAGGGATTTGGTTAAATCTCAATGCCATCTTCCTCCAAATGTCTTGGGGATCTAGATCAGGAAAAAAAATACCTGCAAATCCCTAGAAATCCACACAACACCTAACAAAGGACAATCATTTGAATCTACACTTAATACTTCAAACAAATACAAGGCTCTAGAAAGTGACTCTATAGACCATGAAGTGGATATGTACTCAAAACATCAAGAAGTATTAAACCCAAACCTTATTTGGAAAAATATATACTTCCCAGATAAAATAAAACAAACACCTGAAAGTGAGGAGGAAGACACAAATGTCAAGAGACAAGAGGATACATAAACCATAGTAGAAAATCCCTCTCCCCAACTAGGGAAAATTGTTACAAGAAGCAAGGCACATCAGGATTGAGAAGAAGGATAAATTCAAGGAGAGAAAACCAACAAAAGAGAATGAAGGAAATCAAATAGAGACAAGAGGGAAGAGACAACAAATCATGAAAAGGAAACGGGGAAACAACAATCCATTGGATCTTCAATTGGACATACCAGAAAAGGAAGCAAGGAACAAGAGGGTTATGCGTCTCCAAAACCATCATGAGGCGTTCCATCTCTCTTTTCCTAGTCATGATAACACTCTCTTGGAATTGTAGAGGTTGGAAATGCATAGGTTTTAGGGGAAAAAGAAAATTAGATTCCCTTAGAGTTTTGATTAAAATAGAGAAGCCTACTATAATTCTCATTTAGGAGACTAAAATGGAAGACCACAAAATTATTAAAGAGGGGAAAAATATTTGGAAGGATAGTGGAGGGCTGGGAATAAGTTCAAGAGGAGCATCAGGAGGAATCTCAACTATGTGGGACACTTCAAAACTTGAGATAGAGGCATCTTTTTGCTTGAAACATTGTATTTTATCTCTCTCTCATTGCAAAGACACATGTATGTCTCTTACTCTCATTAATATCTACATGCCAACTAGACATTTTGATGAGATAGGATTTTGGAACTCATTGTATGCCATAAAGGAAACTCTATCTTTAGCCTCTTGTATCGTGGTTGGGGATTTAAACACAATATTATTCAATTCATAAAAGAGATGAGGCAGTGTTGTGCATGATCCTATGTGAGAAAAAATGGAAGACTTGATCTCTGATTGGAATTTAGTAGATTTCAAGCTAACTAAGGGAAAGTTTACTTGGAACAATAAAAGGGCAGGTCTAGCTCACATTGCAGTGCACCTTGGTAGATTTCTTGTTCATAGTGATTTCTTCCTTTCAGACTTACATATCTCATTAAAAATAATTCATTTTGCAGTTTTTTTTATCATAAACCTATTGTGTTATCTCTAGAACCCCCTAAGAATTTTGGGAATATTCTCTTCATATTTAACCTCCTTTGGTTGCAGAATGAGGAAGCTTTCACTCTTGTAGCGGAGGTCTGGAGACTCCTTGTTTCAGGTTCCCTGAATTACATTTGGAATACCAAATTGAGGTCAAAAAAACATTCTTTAAAGCGATGGGCCAAGACTATAATTGTGCCTCGACAACATGAAATACTAAAATATCAAAGAGATTTGGAGGAAATACAACTAGTACTTGTGGAAGAAGAAAAAATTATTGAACAAATGTTGCAAGTAGAGAGAGATGCATGCCAAAAAATACAAGAAACTTATAGAAAGGAGGAAGAAGAATGGAGATTGAATTCACGAAGTCTTTGGCTCAAATAAGGAGATAGGAACACCACTTTATTTCATAAAGAAACCAAAGAAAGAAGATAGAAAAACATAGTAAAAAAATCAAATAGTAGGTGAGCAAAGTATAGATGAGTTCATAAAAATTCAAGATGCAACAAAAGAAACACTTTGAGGAGTAATAGACTCAAGAGGAAGAAGGACCGAATAATGTACACAACAAAGAAATTTTATAACACATACCTCATATTATAACCAGGGAAGAAAACATATTCCTTTTAAAAAAATAGAAGAGGAATAAATTGCACAAGTTGTCTGGAGTCTGGAACACGACAAAGCACCATGGATCGATGGTTTTTCAATTCACCTTTTCAAATTGTTTTGCAGTCTGGTGAAAAATGACCCAAAAAAGAGGTCGAATTATACTATAATTAAGAAAAAAGTTGGTGGAGTGACCAACTCCACCTTTTTGGTACTCATTCCAAAGAAAGAAAACCCCTCCAACTTTTCTTGTTTCCAACCAATCTCTCTTTGCAATTATTCTTAACCAAAATTATTACAAATAAATTGAAGAAAGTCATGCCAAAAATAATTTCAAAAAATAAAGGTGGTTTTATGAAGAAAAGATAGATAGTGGTGATCCGGATTTAGGAGTGGAACGAACTGATTAACAGATTGAATACAATAAAAAAAGAGATACGGAGAACAACACAGATATCTAGTGAACAATATCTTTTATTGAATAAATGAAATAGGCTGAAAATGTAAAACTATAGAACTGAAACAACTTGCTCAAATGGTGGTAGATATCTCTGAGAAGCAAGGTGGCTGCTACGTGCATTCGTCTGAGCAGAATGATTACAATGAGGCTTCATAGGCTCTTTTAATATTACTCATGAATTCCAAAACCCTAGACACCCAAAAACCCTAGGAGGTGAAACACCAAAAGTCACGTGGGTCCCTATGGGTAAGTTGGTACCTCAACTTCCCGTGGTCGTAAATTTTGCATACAAACTCTATTTTAGGTGTGTGCTAGCCCGTTGGAAAGGTCTTTTAGAGAAATACACATTACGCCATCAAATTTTACATACTTTACATTTTGACTATGGAAAGCTAAAAAAACAGTGTTTAAGGCCCCAAAATGGCCCTGGAAGTACAAAAAGATATGCTGGCATGAAAACATATAAAATAAGCCAGTTGGATTAGGTGGGAGGCCACTAGTCTCCTTATGGAAGATGTGTAGGGCTTCAGACATCCCTGAAAGTGTAGAACCCACAATTACAAAGAAGTACAAAAGAACGTGTTGAACTAAAAACTATCGAGAGGAGCTAGCTGGAATAGGTGGGTGGCCACCAATATCCACTTGGATTAGTCCTCCCCCTTAGGAAGCAATGGTATCCATTTTGTTGAGTTCCCCATCATTTGAGGAAACTTCTGATGAATTTGGTCCTGGGTGAGCCACTTTCCTTGGTGTAGGAGTTGCCCTGCCTTGACCACCCGATAAAGATGGATCCTTTGCTGGCAAGTTCCCTTGACCTGTGTGTCCACTATCTGATCAGTGGATGTCTGTTCCATGCAGCTAGGGTTGAGATATGTTGGTGTCTATTGTTCTGCGATCTCTGAGGTGTCCAATAATGGTGGAAAATATGGCCGAAGGAGGTCCACATTGAACACTGGGTGCAAGCCAAGGAAGGGCAGAGTGTTGAGCTCAAAATCATTGCTATCCATAGCCTTTGTGATAGTTTAAGTCCCATAGCGAATTGGGCGGAGATTTCGATGGGGCTCTGTAAGACGTTCTTTCTAAAACTGTAACTAGACCTTGTCTCCAACCTGAAACTGGTGCGATACCCTGTGTTGATCTTGGCACTACTTGTACTTAGCATTGGCTTTCTGCAAAATCTCATGGACCTATTGGCGGATGTGTTGAATCTTCTCAATGAATCTGGTGGATTTTTCGGTCTTAGACTCAACATGGGAAGAGTCTATCTGTGTGGTTGCAAGAGGTAGTGCAACATCAATGGGACCCAAGGGTTGGAATCCTAGCCCCACCTGAAATGGGATATGGTCGGTGGAGCTATGGAGAGCCCTGTTGTAACTGTGTTGAACATAGGGGAGACTCTCATCCCATGTACTCAGATGCTTAGAGTTGTACATGCGCAGGATGTGCACAATCATTCAATTGACAACCTCTGTTTGGTCGTCTGTTTGGGGGTGGAAATAAGTGGATTTAGTGAGCTTGGTGTCCAACAAGGACTAGAGACTCGACCAAAATGTGTTGAAGAACCTGTTGTCCCGGTCATAGATGATGGTCTGTGCTATCCCAAGATGGACCCACACTCATTCGAAGAAGATCTTGGTAGTATCTATCGCTGTGATACTCTTCTTGCAAGTTGAGGATGGCCATATTCGGAAATCTATCAACGACCACAAATACACAATCATTGCCTTGCTTGGTGGACAGAAGGACAGACATGTAATCCATCGAGACGGATTCCCAAGGCTTCTCGGGAGTAGGAAGAGGGGTGTACAATCCTTTCTTCTCGATGGATGGCCTGGAAATGGCACATGTAGTGCAAGATGTGATATACTTGCTGACGTCCTGTCGATGTTTTGTCCAATAAAAATGTTTTTGTAGAACGACCACATTTTTCTCCATGCAAAAATGTCCTGACATTCGACTATAGTGGGATTCAAAAATCATCTTTTCACGCTCACTTGCAGGAACACAGAGATGGCCCAGATGGCATAAAATTTCGTCTTGAATGTGAAACTAACTGACATTTGTGCCTATACCCAAGAGATGATAGGTGGCGGCGAAGTCTGGATCTTGTTGATAAAGTTGGGGCCACTCAGATGCCTCATGTCCACATGAATGGAGCACAGTGGTGAGTGAAGCCATGGGAGGTCGACTGAGACAATCAACGACACGATTTGTGCTCCCTATATTATACTTGATGTTGGGATGGAGCTGCTGCAGGTAGGTGGACCACTTCTGATGGAAGTCGTTTAGAAACTTTCCCTGGGTCTGTATGAACTACAAATGCTTGTGATCAGTTTGGATGATTGTCTCATTTCATAGAATGTAATGTTTCCATTGACGACATGATTGTACAATGAAATACATTTCATTTTCATAGGTGGGGTGTTTCCAGATAGTATCTAAGAGTGTCTCACTATGGTATGCCACCAAATGACTGTGCTAAGTGAGAATTGCACCTACAACATAGTCAAATGCATTAGTCTCAATCTTGAACGATTGTTGTAGATCGGTAAAGGAGAGTACTGGAGTTGACCACAAGCGATGCTTCAGATCATCAAATGTTATTTGTTGTTCCTTCCCCCACTTGAACTTTTCCCTACCACTTCCCTTGGTCATTTGGCTAAGGACCCATGCAATATGGGAGAATCCCAACACGAACCGTGAGTAGAAGTCGGCCAGTACCAAGAATCTCTGAAGCTCGGTTAGTGTGGTCAGGGCTGGCTAGTCATGGATGACTTGGATCTTAGTTGGATCAACATGTATTCCATGCTCATCAACAATGTATTCCAAGTATTGGACCTTGTTCATGCCAAAGGATCATTTTTCCAAGTTGGCATATAGCTTGTGTTGTCGTAGAGTGCTTAAAACCTGCTGAATATGACGCATGCGCTCCTCCCAAGTTCTGTTGAAGATGAGGATGTCATCCAAATATACCACCACAAAAGAGTTGGTGAAGGATCTCAATACATCATCCATCAACCTCATGAAAGTGGTTGGTGCATATGTTAAGCCAAAGGGCATGACTAGCCATTCAAAGAGACCTTCTTTAGATTTGAAAGTTATCTTCCATACATCAGTTGGTTAGATGGAAACTTGGTGGTAGCCATAATTTAGGTCAATCTTGCTGAAGAAATTTCCCCCCTTGAGTTGGTCAAGAAGGTCATAAATTCTGGGAATTGGGTACCGGTTCCTGACTGTGATTTTTTTTAATGCTTTGTAATCAATGAAAATTCGTCAGGTCCCTTCCTTATTCTGCACCAGTACAATCGAGCTTCCACAATGGGAGGATATGGGTCTGATGTGCCCCTTTTGAAGAATCTCTTGGATCTGATGCTTGATTTCATCATTTTCCATCATCGAGTGATGATAGAATGGTCCATTAGGTAGAGGTGCACCGAGGGTTAGATCAATTGGATGCTTGACTTGGAAGTGCATCGGTACCCTGGTGGGTGAGGAGAATATTTCTATGTACTCTTACATGATTCCATCCACTTTCTTTTGCTGCAAAAAGAGGCTCTTTGTAGAGGCCATAGATGTGGCAGTGGCCTTCTGCTTACTATGAGCACGGATCACAAAAAAGAATAACTTCCTGGGCTTTGAAATGACCTTTCTACATTGCTTAGCAGAGATTAAAGAAATAAAGGTAGGTAGTGCTACCTTTGGTATCCCGTACAATTGTCTACCCAAAGTAATAATAACACTGTGAGGTCTAGACTCGTACACAACATGACACTTCCAAAAATACATTTTTCCTAAAAGAACATCACAAACTTCAAGGGGAGCAATATCACACAATACCTCATCTTTGAAAGGCTTGATGTCGTAGGGTAGACGACACTGTTGGATGACACAGAGATCTCTTCCTTGTTGAAACCAGTCGATGGTGTAGGGTTGTGGGTGTGGTGTCGTCGACAGGTCCAACTGCTTGAAGACCTCTGCTGAGATCAGGTTCTTCTGACTATCGCTATCGACAATGACATGAAGTGGAGCCCACATTAGCCACATGTGTGAGTGAAAGAGGTGTTCCCCTTCCTCTAGTTCTTTTGGTTCACTTGGCTGGACTTTGGTGGTAGCGATAGTGGCACTGGGTTCAACATCGATAATCTACTTCCCTCCTTCTAGATTTGATTTGGAGTCATAATCATCCTCTGAATTCGAAGCCTTCAACTCAATCGCGAGTGATTGAGTGACATTTTTTGGTGTTGTGCCAAAGGATTTTATGGTATTCACACCATTTTCCCGTGTCCTTCTTCGTCTTCTCAGTGCCCTTCTTGTGTTGCGACTTGGACTGGTTTTCCTGACAGTGGCCATATTTGCTCTGTCCCTTGTTGTATGGGTTGGGGCCACCTTTTCCCTTCTTTGGCTGTGAGGAGTTTGCAGATCCAAACTCTCGCCTCTTCTGCTTAAATTTTTTCTCGATCTTGACAACATATCTATAATCTGTACCAAATGAGGCGATGTCCAGAAACTCCATTTTTTTTTTAATGTATCTATGAAAACATCTGCGGTATTTTGGCACAAGATGTCGTTGAGAGTCTTTGATGCCCAATTTGGTGCGCAGGGTATGGAAAATATTGGTGATATATGGTACCGTCTAGTCCCTTTCCTGACGTAGGGTGGTCCATGTGGTGTATTGGTCCTCGTAGTGTCCAACATGGCAGTATTGTTCTTTAATGGCATCCCGAAAGGAATCCCATGTAGGGGCAACCAAAAATATTACAGATTCCTCTATGGCCCTTTTCTTAGAGTAAGTATCCCACCAGTCCTTAACATGGGGGACGACCTTGAGGAGTGAAAAAGTAATCTTTTCCCTATCGAAAAATTGTGGACCGAAAAATACCCTTCGAGCAGATTCAACCATTTGTCTACAACATCTTGATCTATCAGTCCTTTAAATAATAGAATATCAAAATTTACTTGTACCTTGAAGGGGGTTGCATGGCTGCTTGATGAAGATCTTTCTCCTGTGGGCAACCACCAAAGGATTTGTGCAAAGTTTTCCATCATTTCGTTCCTTTGTCACGCAAGGGCTTCCTAGAGCAACATTTTAAAAGGATCTCCTGCTCCATCATCTTTCCTTTTGTCCCCCATGGGTTGTTGTTGGGATTGGTGTGACCGATCTTGCAAAGGATCGTTTGGTTCGATTCTCAACTTCTTGTACCCAGATCTTGTCGGGGACATGCACGAAGAAAAATAAATGAAGAGAAGACTGTTGTGATACCACTGATCTTAATTTAGGAGCGAAATGAACTGATCAACATATCAAATACAATAAACATAGAGATATGGAGGACAACACAGATTTCCAGTGAACAATATCTTCTATTGAATAAATGAAATAGGCTGAAATTGTAAAACTACAGAAGTGAAACAACTTGCTCGAATGGTGGTAACTATCTCTGAGGAGAGATGTGGTTGCTATGTGAATTTGTCTGATAAAAATGATTACAATGAGGCTCCAGAGGTATTTTTAATATTACTCATGAATGAAAAAACCCTATACATCCAAAAACCTAACCCTAGGAGGTGAAACGTCAAAAGTCATGTGGGCCCTTATGGGTAAGTTGGTACCTCAACTTCTGAGGTTCGTAACTTTTTCATATGACCTCCGTTCCAGGTGTGTGATAGCCCGTTGGAAAGGCATTTTCAATAACTACACATTATGCTGTCAAACTCTAGCTCCGTCTACAATTTGATTGTGGCAAGCGAAAAAAACACTTTTTAGGGCCCCAAAAAGGCCTTGAAAGTACAGAAATATGTGTTGACATGAAAACATCCAAAACAAGCCAATTGTATTAGGTGGGAGGCCACCATTATCCTCTTAGAATATGTGTAGGGCTTCAAACAACACTAGAAGTGTAGAACCCACAATTACAAAAAAGTACAGAAGAAAGTGTTGAGCTAAAAATTGTCAAGAGGAGCCAGTTAGAATAGGTGGGTAGCCACCAATATCCACCTGGATCAAGTGAAAAATATTATTCTTGTTCAAGAAGTAATTCATACCAACAGGGTAAATAAATAAAAATGAATTATCATAAAAATGGACATGGAAAATGCTTTCGATCAGGTCTGCCACTTGTTTCTTTTTGTTGTGCTCAAGAAGTTTGGTTTTGATGAGGAATTCATAGTCTAGATACATGCGTGCATTGGTTCTCCATAGATCACCCATATGATCAATGTAAGACCTTCCTCTTTATTCAAATCCAACATGGGGCTGCAACAAGGTTACCCATTGTCCCCTCACTTATACATAACTATGGTTGAAATTTTAAGTCAAAAACTTAATCACAAACGAAAAATAGGGTGAATTCAAGGACCAAGTTTTACTAGAGGAGTAAAGGAAATCAACCACTCAAAATTTGTTGATGACACATTGTTTTTGGGTGTAGCTTCAACAATAATAGATAAAAGGTTTTAGACGGTTTGTTAATGGCTTTAGGAGGGAAAGTAAGCAACATGAAAAGTCAAATTTATGTGTGGAATATCCCAGAAGAACATTTACAAGAAATATATAGAATTCTTGGTTTCCCTAATGTGAAGTCTTGGAAAAATTACAAATACCTAAGAATGTTGATATCTTTGAGAAATCTCACTTCACAAGTAGTACACAGATTTCTAAACAAAAATAAGACAAAAATTTAGTAGTGGGGAAAAAGATGGTTGAATCCGGTAGGGAAGATAAATTTAATCAAGTTTGTCCTCTCTACTCTTCCTATATATCAATTCACAACTATGCTTGCTCCAAAATGAATTATGGAACAAATAGATAGAAATATATAAAAATTATTGTGGGAAGGAGGTAAGACTAACTCAAAAAAATTCCACCTGATCAATTGGAATATTATTCGATTTGGTACAGACAAGGGGGAATGAAATAAAATATCCATCTCTTATGAATATAGTTATGGGTTCCAAAATCCTTTGGATATTAGTGACATAGGCACAAGAATGATTGAGTGATGTCATTCATTGCAAGTATTTTAATGGATTAAGGAAAATATTCATGGAATCTTCTTTGTCAAATTTCATAGGGTCAACCATATGGATTCAAATCATTTGCACCTCTAATTCAATCCAGAATGTCATGGATTCTAGGAAATGGGAATTTATTAAATCTTTAGACGGACAACGATATTGTAAAACTACCATTAGAAACTATAGAGAAATTAAATCCTTTAGAATATTAGTGTCTAATGCATGGTTATCTTGCACTCTCAAACATCACATAGTTGAGTGAGGAAGGAAGATGGATAGGTTGGAAAATTATTTGTCCTCTAGAAGCAATACCTGGTCAAGTAAATATTCTATTCAAGATGCTAGCAAGGCGTTCCCCAATTGATCACTCAATGCCTGATGAATGGGGGTGGGGCCTGAAAAGATACACAATAAAAAAATGATACATTAGTCTTCTTCTAGACTCCCCTTTCCCACCAAAATTGAAATTATGGTAGTGCATTTGGAAAGGCGATTCTCTCCCCAAATTAAATTCCTTCTGTTGGGTCTTAGCTCATGGAAAATTTTAACAGCTAAAAATCTTCAAAAACAAGGGATAGAGGGTTCATCTAGGTGTGCCCTTTGCTGTGAAGCAAGTGAAAATATTCACCATATTTTCTTTGAATGTCATTTCTTTAGGAAATTATGGGAGCACACGTACAAGGAAATCGAAGAAAGAGTTACACTCCTGGGATTTTGGTTTGAAATGTGTGTAGGCTAGAAGCACAGATACTTAGGGTCATTTCACAAAAAACGTGTTTTTCAACATATTTTGATGGCCATTCTTAAATTTGTTTGTTGGGAGATATGGTTATCTTGGAATAAGGTGATATTTCATCAAATGACTCTCTCTCCTACAAGGGTAGTCTCTTTGGCATGCATTTTGGTGGCGAAAACTATTCAGAATCAAGGTTTAAAAGGGATATCATGGCTATATATGGGTCATGTGGAGAGACCTTGGATAAGAAACATTCTTAAACTGTGTCAAGTGGTCATTCAAAAATATTTGACTATAAATATGCTCAAGGAGAAGTGGAAACTCAGAATGGGAGAGGAAGAGTTTGCAAATTGGAGGCAGAAACAAAACAAATGTACTATTTTCTTTCATGGGGATTCAAAAAGTAATCCAAGGGAAACAGGTTGGTGGGGGATCATTTATGATCCCAAAGGAATAGAAAGAATATCATTTACTTGGGGATTAGGAATACAACCAGGTTGAGGCATTGAATCTATACATGGTATTGAAACTAATCAAATCTTACTAGTATAAACCATAATAGTAATAGGAGACTAATAACTCATAATAAAGGGTGTTAAAATGAAATCAGGACATGGCCATCACATTCTAGTTAGAGAAACCCAAAGAATATCAAAGGAAAAAAAGTGATTCTAGAAGGTGGAGTACTATCATCCACTAAGAATTATGAATCACAGACAAGACATTCTCACCAATGAAGCTTGCAACCTTGATCAAGGTATGTTAAAGGAAAATCAAACTTTAAAACCTATCTATCTACCTTAAGCTCAATGTTTAGTGGTTTCATTTCTTTTGGGGGAGACTCCCCATACCACTAATCACATTTATGAGGACCATCAACAACCACAACAAACAAATATGTCAACCGTACATGGCATCACTTTCCTCCGACATTTTTAGTGGCACAATCATTGGTTCCTCTAATCTAATTACAGGGTGGTTTTGGGTTTCCTGCAATAAGTTCTAGATGGTTATGCTTTTATTAAGGAGTCGGATGCAATTTGCAAGAAGTTCTGGATGATTATGCTTTTATTAAGGAGTCATATGCAATGTGTCATGACCATAATCTTTCTTGCCCTTGTAATGGGTGCGAATTTTAGGAATTAAGGTAGGAGAACAACTTCTCAAACATATTGTAGCAGAAATGATGACTTTCACACCAAGACTCACAAAGTAGTCAACATAGTGGGTTCAATCATAGCTTATGTTGGATACATGGTGCAACAAATAGTTCATATGTGAGGTTATGACCTAGGGGGACATAATCAAGTGGGTCTGTCCAGGTACCTTTGAAAAATGCAACATGGATATAGAGTTATTGATATTGCAAGGTACAGCTACAGCTCCCTCCGAAGAAAGCAACGTGGATATAGAGTTATTGATATTGCAAGCTATCACGATTGAAAACCCCTCGGGAATGAAAAGGTTCACGCTTGAAAACCTTCAGAAAAGGAGTAATTTAAATTTAGAAAGTGAAATAATCCCTTGAGCAAATCAAAGGAAGCAAGACAGCGAATTATGAGAACTTCCAAGATCCAAGATCAAATCTATCGAGTGCG
>SNQJ01S0002426.1:73094-97719 GCA_010110895.2 Picea sitchensis | reverse complement strand
TAATATGTATTGGATTTGTTGTTGTTACTAGTTAATACTTTGGTTGTGTTAGGTCATCATGTTCTTATGCATCCTTCTTTTCATTGATATGATTCTCATCCATTTTTTTTTATGTGTCTTGACACCATCTCATTGTGGAAGCATATTATTGTATTAATGGTTGATGATCTAGTCACCTTATTGAGAAGTTTTTTTGAAATATCTGTTTGTATATCTTTGTGTATAGTGTTCTTTCTTTTTGGTTTTTACTCAAAATCTTGTTGAAGTTTTGAGATTAAATTTACTTTCCAAAATTTTAGAATTTATGTAACATTTAAATTAGATGTATATTAACAATGGACAAATATTATTTAAGCATTTCTTAGAGTTTCTTTGGTGATAAAGAATTGATTAGAATTTTAAAAATTATTTTAAAGAAAATATTTTCAAAATTTTAAATATTCATTTTTTTTTGAAAAATTCCATACTAAAAAATTAAATATTTAAATTTTTTTATATTAATATACTTACAAGGATGTTAATAATGAAATACACTATTTAGAAAGTGGAATTTTATAATTTCAAATTATCTTCAAAATTATTTTTTTAAATCCAAAGATGGTAGAGGGTGATAACACATGGACAACAAGACTCAAAGTAGTTACAACAATATACATGCTAAAAGCTCAACATGTCACTTAATTTCTCATATATATGTGTGTGTGTGCCCAAGTCAAAATAATTGTAAAAGCACTTTATTATTTTTTTAATTTCTAAAAGTCTACAAAATTCTAGATTGCTTTATCCAATTTTACTTCAACTTTTAAAGACATGGAGTGGCTAGTGTGATTTCTATTTTTCTTTTAGACTAACAATTTTAAGTGTTTCATAATTACTATAGAATTTTGCTCACTTGTTATATGAAATGATCAAAACATCAAGTTTCATACATTTGTCATAAATACATGTCATGGGATTTAAGTAAAACTTCAAAGTTTTTGTTTTTTTAAGATTTGTTTTTAAATCTTGTAAGTTATTAAGTAGTACACAGAGTTCACTCCATTTTATTAAAAAGAAAATCCCCAAAGTTTCATAAAGTTTTTTGTTAAAATGTTTTTTTTAATCTAATTTTTTTTTTCATATTTTTATAATTTTCAAATTCTATTTTATGATTGATCACACACTATATGGATTTTACTTTATTTTAATTATAAAAAGTGTTGGTTAAATTTTAAATTTTATTTTTTGATGTACTGTGGAAGATTTACTAAAAAAGATAAGAAAACTTAAAAGCTTCCAACATGTTATTAACAATAAAAACAACTTAGAGAAATTGTAAATATCATATAATGGTACATATTTTTTTGGAAGACTTACTAAAAAAGATAAGAAAACTTAAAAGCTTCCAACATGTTATTAACAATGAAAACAACTTAGAGAAATTGTAAATAACAATCATATAATGATACATATTTTTTTTTAACCAATAGTTACTTTTCATACTTTATCTTTTTTAATATAATTGTTTTAATAAATAGTTTTAAAACATTTCAACTTTTTTAATATCTTCTTAACCATTTACCTTTCATATTTAATTGTTTTAATAAATAATTCCAAAACATTTCAAGTTTTTTAATATACAATTTCTAAGTATAAAAATCAATCATGTTATTATAATTTAATTCTATAAAAATCAATTAAAGCATACACCAAAAAGTCTATTCATTAAAATAAAAAACAATATTTTTTTGTTTTGTGATTTCATTTATTTCCTACCTTAATCCCAAAGGCAGGACTAGCAGCTTTACCTCGTTTTTCAAACACTCTTCATTTAAAAAAACATTAAATAGATTGTTCCCATGGTTAAAAAAAAAAACATTAAATAGATTATAGACAAATTACTTAAAATATTATATACCCACTCACTAGTTGTTTCAATATTATTTATTTTGAATATGCAATGTCCTATATTTTTTTACAGGAGTGTTACATATTTAACAAGTGTTGCATGGTAGCGTAGTCCCTGCCACGTTGGAATGGGAATAAATGCATTGCTACGGCGGGATCGAGCACAGACACGTGGGAAGCAACTTGAAGTACATGTGGTATCCATGCAGAGGATGATTTGTGGTCGCGTGTCATTTGGCTTGTAGATGACATCCAACAGAGTTGAAAAAAATAAAATTTAACATTTTCGAATTAGTTTTCTTTGAAATTTATCAAAAATTAATAATGCCTACATTAAACATTCAAATATAATAAACAAATTAATAATGCTTTGCAACAACAATTTCCTGACATCCAGCATAGTTGAAGGAAAAAAAAATTGCATTCCCGAATTAGTTTTCTTTGAAATTTATCAAAAATTGATAATGTATGTTACATATTTTTGGAATCTATTCCATATTTTTGGAAATCTAAATGCGTTTGTCATATAGATTGGGATTGGGGTTCTCGCGGACCATAGAAGAAATAAGTACAAGAAATAGGACTATAGAAAGAAGAAGTATACGACGGTAGAGAGGAAGACCTGAAAAGAAGAAATTGGAAGTTATGAGTCTTTGGTTAGAGATTTTTATTTAAAGAGGTAGAATAACTAGATTGATAAATAAAACAAGATGTGATCAGTATAGACTTACTATGAAGCCGATGCATTTTTGTTGATGTCGTTGACGACCACTGGAATCTTGCCAACTGGTTGTTGCCCTTCGTCGATGGGCTTGTCCATTCTCCGTTGGAACCATTCTTCATTGTAGCTTCTCATGGGGAGCACGTTGATTTCATCCCGGATTTCTATGTCGAAAATCTCGTTTTCTAATTTCCTTAGATCCATAGAAATACTATGCATAGCCTGTTCAATTTCTTCATTGTGTGCCGAATAGTCCACTAGCCAGTTCTCGACCTCATATACCCCATATTCAATGATGTCGTAAATTTTTTCTAAAGACAACCCCTTTAAAATATCAAGTTGTTCATTGAAGGCTTCTTTGGTCAAGGACAAGGATTTGATGATTAAGTTTGGGTCTTGAACCTCGTTGGTACTTCCGGCTAAGTCTATTTGGGTTAGGTTTCTGAATATTTCTTCTTTCTCTGATATGGCTTGTTCACATGATTCGATAATGAGCTGCAGGTTCTTAACTTTCTTTTGCTAGCATGCTTTTAATTGTTTGATCCGCTTTGGGGAGGGGAGATCCTTTTCTCTTCTTTTCAGATCGGAGTTGTTGATGGCATGTTTGGCAAAAGGGGTCACCATTTGTTCATAGAAATGTTCTTCATTTTTTAAATTCACTTGCAAATGTCCGTGCAAATCATTTGCCCTCTTTCGAAAGGAAGCTATATTTTGTGATGTTTCCCAGGCTTCATTGATTAGCTGCATTCTTTTCTTGATGTTCTTCTCTACAATGGCTCTACATGATGTGAGGAGGCTGGAAGATCCTTTTAACTTGGCTGCAGGGGTAGCAGGCACGGTTTTTGCTAAAGGACTAGCAAACTCTGGGGTAGCAATGAAAGCCTCCTCCAATTCCTTGACTTGGTTGTTCAATTTGGCATTCTCCACTTCAATTCCTCCAATGGAATCATCAAGAGCATCACCGGTTATGCGGTGAAATCGGGAGATTTGGGACGACCGCATTTTCCTAAAGTTAATCTCTATACGAGATTTGTATTTCTTATTTGTTACATCTCTCTTTTCAACGATTACACTTTTAGATTGGCTGTCAAAAACAATGCTATGGAATACGAAAGATTCATCTTCATCAAAAATGTCGGCCTTAGCTATTTCCATTGTGGAACTATGGTGCATCCCGTCCGCAGATGGGTGAGCTTTGTGCATGTGCTCAATTTCAGTTTCAAGCTGCATTTGCTCACTTTCAATTTCGGGTTCTTCCACCTGCCCTACAATGTTTTTTCTCTTCTTCATCAGGGGAAGCTTGTGAGACCTATCAATTTTTGCGCGAGGAGGGTTCTTATCTCCTCCTCCGTTTGAATATTTCTGGGTTGTTTTCTTACTGGGGTGGGTCGTTGAAGCGATTCTCCATGATGTCATGCTCTTGGGAGTGTTGACCGGGGACTGGGCACTCTTCTCACCGGATACTTTTCCCTATTGTATGTACAATTCAATCGCACTTTGCAATGTCTCTACGTCGCAATCGCTAGAAGCAGGAGTGTTGTCGTCACTGTCTCTGTCTTCCGTCAGGAGTCTATGGATAAAAGAGTTGCTAAAGCCAACTTATAGTAAATGTTCTCGAAAAATCCCATTAGGGTCGAACCCTTTTAGCCTTTCAGCATATGTTAGGTTCAAGTTCTTGAAATGGCCTGCGAATTCGTCAATCTTGTTGACGTTTCTGCACATGAAGTCCCCAACTTTCTAGGGTAGAGGAAGGAACTGTTTTTTTCTCTTGTCGTGGAAAAAATGCAACCAGTGGTTGTATTGTCTTGTTATTTTTGTAACAAACATCTTGTCCATGATGTGGCATGGAAGGAAAGCAATATTTTCCTTGGAGTTGAAGACCATTAGTACACTGTAATTTTCCTTTTGTTCAAGTATCCCCTTCCTGTCCAAAAACTTGGTTGCCTAGCGAGACATTCGGGGAGCATCCTTTCCTAACAATAAATCTTTGAAAACTGAGACAGAGTCATTAAAAACCTCATAAAAACAATGGGAGGCCTTGTGCCTCCACAAGGCCTGGTACCAGAATGTTACTGGGTCGAATTCATAGTTTATTTTCTTGGATAGAGATAGTTTTGGAAATGAACAACAATGCACTATTACGAAAATCAAGTAGGATGACATATAAAATTTATTCTATTCTTTGAATCATGACAACTAGGAACATATTTCAATGGAAATTAGCTTCCCCCAATCGAAAATGAATTGTTCCTTGACTATGAAGTACAAAATACAAATAACTATACGAGAAATGCTTGTCGTGGATTCCTATCCTGTTATTCTTGTAAACAAACAAGCAATTTCCCGAAATGGATTTCTAAAGGAATTGACCTGAAACTTTGTGATATCTTCAGGAACTGTTGTCAAGTTTTCGAGGAACTCGGGTAAGATGTCCAACCCGTTATCATGTTTTTCTAGGAACTGCTTACAGTCTTGTCCTTTGAAGGTCAATGTTGGCTCCGACAATCTTAACATTTTGCGAAAGACCTGAAGCGACAAAGAAACAAGAGAATCGTCACGCAGTGGAATAATTATTTGGCTTGAAATATATTTTTCAGTGCACCAAGATACCACCTCCTTACAGTCAAAAACCTCAGGGATGCAGCCTGCATGAGTGATTCCAGAGGTCCAAATCACTTCGTTCTGAGTGGAATGGGATGAATAGTAAGAGTATGCCCTGGACCACTAGAAATTTTGGTTCTCACATCCGAAGATATTCACTGTATCTCCACAGAACTGTTGTCGAGATGCTGCCATAAGTTTACAAGAACGTTTGTTTGCTCCATATGATGTCTGAAATGAAGAATTGGAAGGGATAATACAACCCTGCACAAATCTTGGTCCAAATGCGTGTGATTGGGAGATCTCCTTGAGACTTTCACTCATTATTGACACTTTCAACGGTTGTTGCATGATGTGTTGTTAGCTTTAAAGACTAGTAATTGCATACATAGAAGTGTGAACATGGCAGATATGACAATGAGAAATTAAGAATTGGATATTTCCTGAACGAGCCAACGCGACAACCCGTGTTTGAGATGAATAATCGAAAGGGATAATATAACTCTCCGCAAATCTTGGTTTGATGAGTATTAATGGGAGATCTCCTCAAGCGTTTCGCTCATTAATGGCAACATTGATGGTTCCTGCATGGTGAGTTGTTAGCATGAAAGGTTACTAATTTCATATTAAGAAAGAAGTATGAAGGTCGCAGGGACGAGAAAGAGAAATTAAGGAGTGTCTAATTATCTTTAAGCGGTCGGGCGAGCTCCAAAATAGGGTTCCAAGGACAACAATTGGAGCTGAGGGCCCGAGGGTCAAATTGTATGTCTCAAATTTTTTTGAATGCAAAACGCATAACACAGAAGAGGGCATGATGGGACAGACCAGAGGGCAATTTGTATATCGCAGAAGTCCAGGGAATGTTTGCAAGACACAGAACAATGGAAATGCAAACGTGATCCCGCCTATTAGGGAACCCACAATCGAAAAACTGGTTCAAGTATGGAATAGAGAAACGGCTGGGCAGATTCGTTTTCGCTAATATATTGAAACTTGTAATATATATCCCATTGTGTGGTCAGATCTTTTCTGCATGTCTTTAGGAAAAAAAGAGAAAATAAGAGAAGATAAATTAATTGAAATTCGAGGAGTCAAGCTTCATTTAAATTTCATTGTCTCGTTGATGCTTTTGCTTTTTAATGACGGTCTGTACAGTTGTTGCATGATGGACTGTTAGCATTAAACCTTGGTTGGGCATAGTAAACAATTACTAAGAATTGGAAATTTCGTGAATCCGCCAACCAGAGGAACCACGAAAGAGATTCCATGAAATGGGCAAGTATGGAAAGCAGTCGGACGGGCTTCAGAATTAGGGTGACAATGGTTCTCCGGGAGACGTGACTTTCCAAGGGTCAAATTGTATGTCTCGGAACTTGAGTGCAAAATTTGTACCACGGAAGAGGGGATGATATGGGAGTCCGGCAGTCAATTTGTATATGGCAGAGGTGTGGGAGATCTCCTCGAGCGTTTCGCTCATTAATGACATGTTTAAGGTTCATGCATAACAAAGCTTGCCAATTGCATACTCAGAGAAAAGTAGGAAGGTGGTGGGGACAGGGAACAACAATTAAGGAATGGCTAATTATCGAAAGCGGTTGGTGATGCTTCGAAATAGGGCTAGAAGATACAACCAACAGAGGTGAGGGCACGAGGGTCAAATTGTATATTTCGGGAGTGTTGACCGCAGAACATGTAACACGAAAGAGGGCATGATGGTGCATCCTGCGGACAAACTGTATATCGCGGAACTCCGGGTACTGTTTGCTAGTCGTGAAACATTGGAAATAAAATCCTGAGCCCGCCAGTCCGGGAACCAACAATCG
This sequence comes from Picea sitchensis, assembly GCA_010110895.2. Taxonomy (NCBI): domain Eukaryota; kingdom Viridiplantae; phylum Streptophyta; class Pinopsida; order Pinales; family Pinaceae; genus Picea; species Picea sitchensis. Next base: position 90,687 of record SNQJ01S0002426.1, on the reverse strand, counting down.
AAAAAGTGTCTAAGTATGGAACATGGAAACGGTAGGCCGAATTCGATACACAATAAATGTACAACGTCATGGAGATAAAACCAATTTGAGGCTAAGTATTGTAAGGAACGACAGATGGTCGGGCTCGTGATGGGGCATTCCACCACACAACTTGTATATTGCGGAACTCCGGGCACTGTTTGCAAGTCGCGAAAGATTCGAAACACAATTTTGAGGCCATCAGTCCAAGAACCCGCATTCGAAAAAGTGTCCAAGTATGGATTAGGGAAACACTTGCACGGACTTGTTTTCGCTAATATATTAAAATTTGTAATAGCTTTCCCATTACCTGGCAAGGTCTTATCATGTTTCTGGACAAGTTTTGTAGGGATGGTTACTCCTCGAGGCTTTTTCTTATTAATGACGATCTTTACGGTTGTTGCATGATGGCGTCTTAGCATTAAACCTTTTGTGTTGCATATTTGGAAAGAAGTATGAGGATGGCTAGAACAAGAAACAGTGACTAGGAATTGGAGATTTCATGAACCCGCCAACGTGAGGATCCAAAATAGGGTGACAAGGTCTCCCCAGAAGACGTGAGGCCTCGATGGTCAAATTGTAGCGCTCAGAACATTTGAATGCATAATGTGTAACACGGAAGAGGGGACGATGTCACAGTCCAACAGTCAATTTGTATATGGTGGAGGTTCGGGTGCCAATTGTTTCATACCAGTGTGTTCAGTTGTCACTAGTAAGACCATGATCAATGTATTTTGTGAAGGGCGCAAAGTTAGTAGGGATGGAAGGCAATGACAGATACTTTGAAACATTTGTGAACCCTGGTAGAGTGAAGGTTGCGAGTTTGAGGAGTCCACGATGGAATTGTAGATCACAAAAGTTTTAAGTGCAAGATGTATATCACGGAACAAGAAACAAAATCCAGGTACTGTTTGCTAGTCGCGAAACATTGGAAACAAAATCTTGAGCCCGCCAGTCTAGGAACTTGCAATTGAAAAAGTGTCTAAGTATGGAACAGGGAAACGGTAGGCTAGACTCGATACACAGTAAATGTACAATGTCATGGAGATACAGCCAATTTGGGGCTAAGTATTGAAAGGAACGACGGACAGTCGAGCTCGTGATGGGGCATTCCAACGGACAAATTGTATATTGCAGAACTCCGGGCACTGTTTGCAAGTCGTGGAAGATTAAAAACACAATTTTGAGTCCGTTAGTCCGGGAACCCACAATTGAAAAAGTGTCCAAGTATGGAATAGGGAAATGCTTGCCTGGACTTATTTTCGCTAATATATTGAAATTTATAATAGCGTTCCCATTACTTGGCAAGATCTTCTCTACGTGTTTCTGGACAAGTTCTGTAGGGATGGTTAGTCCTCGAGGCTTTTGATTATTAATGACGATCTTTACGGTTGTTGCATGATGGTGTCTTAGCATTAAACCTTTGGTGTTGCATATTTGGAAAGAAGTATGAGGATGGCCGAAACAGGAAACAATGACGAGGAATTGGAGATTTCGTGAAGCCGCCAACGCGAGAATCCAAAATAGGGTGACAAGGTAAACCCAGAAGACGTGAGGCCCCGACGATCAAATTGTAGCGCTCAAAACATTTGAATGCATAATGTGTAACACGGAAGAGGAGACGATGTTGTAGTCTGAAAATCAATTTGTATATAGCGGAGGTCCGGGTGCTAATTGTTTTGTACCAGTGTGTTCAGTTGTCACTAGTAAGACCATAATCAATGTATTTTGTGAAGGGCGCGAAGTTAGTGGGGATGGAAGGCAGTGACAGATACTTTGAAACATTTGTGAACCCTGGTAGAGTGAAGGTTGCGAGTTCAAGGAGTCTGCGGTGGAATTGTAGATCACAGAAGTTTTGAGTGCAAGATGTAGATCACAGAACAAGAAGTAGCAGAGTTCGAAAGGGCCAACCCGGCAACCTCAACCATAAAATTGGCTAAGTATGGAAAGGAACAACGGTCAGTTGGATTCATCATGTGAGGATATAGATGGAGATGAAGATATGTCAGCCCGCCAACCCTGGAACCCGCGATCATAGAAATGAGACTAAGTATATAACCACAAAGCGATAATAAACGGGAAGAAGAAAAGGGAAAAAGGGATAAGTATCTCACAGAACAACATCTATTGTTTGTCTATTAATGCCAATCTTTTTGAACCCCTGGTCAGTCCTCACTAGTAAAATCATAAGCTGCAGATCACATAATTTTTTTGAGTGCAAGATGTATATGAAAGAACAGGGGAAATAAGTGTTGGATACCGCAAACCCGGGATCTGGTGGTCAGATAATTGGCTAAGTATTTAAAGGGACTGCAGTCGCTCTGGCTCATGGTGTGAGGATATAGATAAAGATAAGCTTCTACCAATCCGTGAATCTAGGAGGCCGTGACCATAGAGATGCGACTATGGAGGGCGAGAAAACAGGGAAAATTTAAAGAGAAAGTGTTTATATTTATTCCAATAGTATTCATATTAATATATATTAATAGATTATTTCTGGTCCAAGTGCAAATCATCTTCCAATTTGCAGGATGTTGTTCGGTTCGCAAATTTCGTTGAAACCCGTAAGCAACAGAAAGAAAGAAAAATTTAATAATATATATATATACACACACACACATATGACGCAACATTTTTTATATGCATGGATATTATAAAATAGAAGAAAGTGCAATATATGCAAAATATTGAACGGGAACATGACGTCAACACTTGAGTTGCCTTGTTCTAATAGAGTCATTAATTCATTCTATTTACGGGACCCCGAAGAATCAAAGCAGGACCAGTCACATAAGTATGGCCTATGACAAATTATTGTTCTAGGTAAAATGTAAGGAGCGAACATAGTGGCCTTTATTTAAATCGAAGTGTTGGGAAGAAAAAAGAAATTTTTTTTGTCCATGTTTAATGACACACAAAAAAAGTACAAAATAAAATAAAAAACAACACCAGAGATTGGAAAACACCATACAGAAAAACTCAAATATTCTATATTCAAATAAACTGGGTTACAAAACACAGTTGAGATTATTTTCCATAATGATTGCGATTGGGCTAGTCGCCGACAAAAAAAATAAAAAATATGTACAATAATGAAGCTTGTTGATAATCTTTTATAGATTTCAACTTGACCATCAAATGCTTGATTCGTAAAAAACAACAAGTTGAATATCAATTTTGGGTCTTGGACTTCATTGTTGCTGCCAACTAGATATATCCCATCTTTTTTAATAGCTCATCTCTTCTAGATATGGCCTACCTGCATTGGCTGGTTATTCAACATTCCATACTTTGCTAAGTGTTAATTTCCCTCTGTCGTCGAAAACTTGGGGTTTAAGGTGCCTTCCTTGTAATGTTCACGATCATTGACATCTGAGACAACTTACAGATGCGATTCAGGCCCAATTCAAAGACGATGGAGTGGTTTTATGTGACGTTAGCTCTGGGAGAAACAAATCCTGTTAGCCAACAAAAGATGAGACAAAAAAAAATCAAGTATGTCGTGACTGTTATTCTCCCTGTATTCGATCATCTGTTTGGTTGAAAAGCCTGCTTGAAGATTTGTATGTTGAACTTCTTTGTTTTATTACTGTAAATTGGAAGGGACGTCCAAGCCAATTGCAAAATGTTCCTCTGTTGAAGTACACAGCTTCTTCCAGCAACACAGATCTGACAAGTGTATCAAATGTTGCAGATCACATCAGAATATATCTTTCGTCGCAGGGGTGGCAGACATGGCAGGCCACAAAATGGTCTAAATGTTCAGAAGTGACACCAAATATTACTCCATGCCTGGATACACTCAGAAGGAAATTATAAAATTGGAGACCCGCAAACGTGAGAAACTGTATGCGTGTTTGAATCAACATTATAAAATTACAGAACATTTTATGCCAAAGTTGTAACAGACTTGACAGACAACCATTTTCTATGTCAAAGAGTGTTGAGTGACCTCTAGATGCAGTAACAGACTCGACATACAATCAACTTCCGATCTCTACTGATACTAATGTCAAGTGCAAGAAGTCGTTATCACAGGCTCCAGGTAGTTTCACCTTTAGGCATCCACACTGGCGGTGACACTAGGCTCCAGATAGCTTCCGCTTCGGGCATTGACATTGGTGGTGGCAATGGGAACAATGTTATTGACTACACTGTGGTAATGCGATGAACAAGAAGGGTTGTCATTGTCAAAGCACTTAGACTGCAGGAGTGTCAGACTTGCAAAGAACATCGACTTTAGTGTTGCTTTGTCACGACAACTACAATGTTGCTTTGAGTCCATAAATCTTTGGATGGTGGGTGTCCTGTGCGATAATGACCTTGACATTAGGCACATGCAAGACATCTATTATTTGACATTGCAATGTTAATGCAATTACCATAGTGGACGATGACTCAATTGCATTGGCACAAGCAATATCAATTTTGTGATTAATTAACATCCTTGAAGTGCGTGAATCCCAAACAACACCTAAAACTTTTCAAACAACCATGTGTTCAAAAAATACATTGTTCTATATTTTAAAAAATAAGAAATTGTAGGTGGAAACAACTCTGGAATACACCACTACATTAAGGAATCTTCTAAATAATGAAATAAAATGATTACAAGAAGGTGGTAGCAAAAGATGATTTCTAGAAACCAAATCATTACCTGAACAGGCGGAACTTCTTGCAGAAGGTGGTAGTATAAAGTAATCCTTAGAAAGTGCTGCAAAGTTCATAATCCAGAATTCCTTCCCATTAAATTTTCCCAGTTACATGTTGATGCACACATTAGAAAGTTTTGAGAGCATCGTTCCCTGGTTATATACCCACCTTCAAGTAGAAGTAGAATATTCGTGCAAAGAGGGGCAAGCTCAATGACCCATATGCTTCCATATGCATAGGAATAGTAAAAAAAAATTGTGCAGTTGCGATAGAAAGTTGATTGTATGTGGAGTCTGTTACTACATCCAGACGACAGTGAACAAACTTTGACAAAGAATATGACCTTCTGTCAAGTCTGTTACCACACCCAGAAGTAGCTCAACAAACTTTGAAATAAAAACTTCTATAATTTTAGGATGTCGATTCAACCACCCATACAGTTTATCATACTTGCGACGTTCCAAATTTATAATTTCCTTCTGAATATATTCGTGAATGGAGTAATATTTCGCGCCATTTCCAAATATTACAGACCATTTTTCAAGCCACGGTATGTGCGACTCCTCTGACGAAAGATAAATTCTTGTGTGGTCTGCAGAATTTGATACACTTGCCAAATCTGTGTTGTTGGAAGAAACTATATACTTCAACGGTCGAGCATTTTGCAGGTGACCTGAAAGTCTCTTCCAACTCCCAGTAAGAAAACAAAGAAGATCAACACACAAATCTCTAAGCATGCCTTTCAACCATCCAAAGCAATGAATACAGGGACAACAACAATCACAAGACACTTGTTTTTTTCTTTTCTTTTTTGTCTGAGTTTCTGTTGGCTAACAAAGTTCTTTTCCGCTCAAAGATGGTGGCACATAAAACCATTCACTCGTCTTTCAATTGGACCTAAATGGCATCTCTAAGTTGTCTCACATGTCCATGACCAGAAACATTACAACGAAGGCACCTTAAATCCCAACTCTTCAATGATAGAGAGAAATGGGAATAAGTATTTAAAATCAACGCTAGAGGATGATAGTACAATCTTCCGTAGATTTTGGCTTAATTCGTTTTAATGGCAGATGCCCTCGATCTTTACGCTTTTTAATGCCAATATTTTTGAATATGTGTGTTGAATAGTGACCAATAGCACGAGTTAACATTCCCATATGCAAGCAGATTCTCAAATATGACAACATGTAACATGTGCACAATATTAAAGAGGGACATGACGTCAAGACCTATGTGGATGACACGTTCGTGGATGGAAATTTGGTGGTACAATATTGCACTGTTACTATGATGATGTCTTTAAAAAGCTAAAATAACCAACACTTTTTGCAAATTCAAAATGGACGCAAATTTTTTTATCAGATCCCATAATATTCCCCTGTTTATGCATTTTAATGGGAGATGTCCTCGAGCTTTCCGCTTATTAAAGCCAATATTTTTGAACTTGTCTGGTCGGTTGTCCCTACTAAAATCTTAATTAATGTGCATTGGGAAGGGCAGAAGGTATCGGGGATGGAGGGGAGCGAAAAATGCTTTTAACTTTTCTGAACCTGGGAGTGCGTGAACCCACGAAACTTTGAAGACTCGACTAAGTATGGAAAGGAAAGTCAGACAAACAGAGTCATTGTAGGTAGAGGTAGGCTTCCGAGCTCGAGGAGTCTGGAGTCGAATTGCAAAGCACATAATTTTTGGGTGCAAGATGTATAGCCCGAACATGGGTGGCCAGGGTTCGATAACACCTATCCGTGAACCCACATTCATAAAATTGGCTAAGTATGCAAACGAACGACAGTCGGTCGGACTCGTGATGTGAAGATATAGATGGAGATGACGATTTGTCAGTTCGCCACACCGGGAACCCGCGAGCACATAAACGTGACAAAAATATAGAACCAAAAACGCATAATAGAGGGTAAGAACAAAAGGGAAAAATAGGCAAGTTTAGAAGAAATTGGCTAAGTATGCAAACTAACGACGGTCGGTCGGAGTCGTGATGCAAAGATATAGATGGAGATGATGATTTGTCAATTGGCCACCCCGGGAACCCGCGACCACAGAAACGTGACAAAGTATAGAACCAGGAACGCATAATAGAGGGGAAGAACAAAAGGGGAAAACGGGCAAGTTTACAAGAGGAAAAAGAAAGGGAGAGAAGAACTTTATTGCTCACACAACAACACTTAGTGTCATAACTATGAAGCCATAGAAAGACATTAACTATGGGAAAAACATTGTCGGCTATGAAATATAGTTGGAGCCCGACAAACTCTGGTTCAAGCCATAAAAGATGTTGTTTACATCCACTGCAAAATTTTGCATATCATTTTATCCTAACAGTATTTTCTGGGGAGCCAACTGTAAAACCATGTAACAACAAATCCAACTGCAAAAGGCCCAACTGCAGGCGTAGGACCTCAACCCTGCAAAGCTTAATCAAAATACACTAAGAAACATCCAACAAACCAAGAAGCAAGCACCACCCAACTGACCAGGAATGTCGGTGAAGAACAGTATTGGCCAAATTCACTGCACACAAGATTGTATCAAAAAATTTGGAGGAAAATGTATTGTAACACATCTATTAACCAAATATTTCAGGCTGCAATACCTGTCAGGTAAACATTCAAAGCTGCCAGGACAGTCCAAAGGCCTGCTACTGTGAAAACAATTAAGAAATGTGCGATTTTCACGACAAGTATTTTTTAATACTGGGAGCAATCAAAATCCTCTTGCAGTCCATCTTTGTATGTGATTAATATGACCAAAGAAGCAGGAATGTAATGTTGTCTTCGTCTCGTTCTTGATTGGCAATGTTCGACACAGAACCCACCTCCATCATAGTCACAATGACGCATAGGAAAAGAAAATCGTATTTTCTCCTCACATACAAAGATGTTCTGCAAGAGGATTTCGACTCAGGCATCCCCATCAGTCAAATTTCCCACTTGCAAATTGCAAATAGCAAGCAAAGCTAAACACAACACCCAAACCCGCCCGTCAACAAGGAACGACAGAAGGCTAAATGTTCGACATAGAATCTACCTCCAACACAGCCACAATGACGCATAGGAAAACAAAATTGTATTTTCTCCTCACATACAAAGATGTTCTGCAAGAGGATTTCGACTCAGGCATCCCCAATAGTCAAATTTCCCACCTGCAAACTGCAAATAGCAAGCGAAGCTAAACACGACACCCAAAGCCGCCCGTCAATGGGGAACGACAGAAGGGCAGTTCCAATCGCGGTTGCAGAATCCCAAGCGTGCAAACTGCAACAACACAAACAGTCAAACAAGAACAACAGGAACAGGCAAATAAGAAGTCAGTGAACAAGCAAGAAGCAAGCATGAACCAGTGAACCAACAATGCCGCTGAAGAACAATATTTCCCATATTCACTGCAGAGAACATTGCATATAAAAAAAATGGAAGAAAATGTATTGTAATAGGCATGCTAAGTAAACATTTAAGGCTGTGAGGCCTGTTAGGTAAATATTTAAGTCTGTCAGAACTACTCTGTAAACATTTAAGAAAGGATGTAGTGTGGCAGGTTTCTTACGTACGAAAAAACATTTATTATATTATTTTATAACAATAAAAAAAAAATAGGAACAATAGTTCAAACAATAGAGGCTATGTAAAAAATAAATATATTCAAAAGACAAACTAATATGAAGTCAACTAATAAAAAACTGACTCCTTATCTTCAAAACTTTGGATATCCAAACATTTCAAGAAAAAAATAAAAACTTAGAAAGACCGTATATGATCAAAAGCTTTGGATATGCTAGCATATCAAACATTGGGAATAATGAAGCTGGCAATAAGGCCTCCAATCTGTTATCCAATCAGATCATGACATATATGGTATTTTTTATTATACAAAAATCAATGTTTTTAGTTACCTAGTTCCAACAATAGATATTGTGCAAATATTTTTAGTCAAAGGACAAACTAATATGAAGTGAACGAATTATCCATCGCTATAGTCCCTCTACGCCTTCGGCAGGGACTAACAAACAATTTCTTTTATAAAAATGAAATTAATGAACCATATATTTTATTTTAATTTTGTAATTATGATATTTGATTGTATTGTATAAATTTAAAAGTTGAAATAAATTGTTTGAGATTTTATAAAGTTATAAACATATTATAAAAAAAATTATATTATATAATAATAATTTTTATATTCTTTCGTTCATTGATGTTTGGGGATGCAATATCTCTCGAGAATCTAGATAAATATAAAAGAGACTCAAAAGAATTTTATAACTTATAATCTCAAAATAAAAGGTAATACACCTTATCTTATCCTCTTCGTATAAGTAAGTCTTTCCCCCATTGAGAGCACAACTATGATTAGATACATAATGTACAAGAACAAGATAAACAACATGGATGACAAGAGACTCCCCAAAATTTCTTTCGACTCTAGCCCAAATCATCAACTGCTCTAGCCGTGTTGGCATAATAATGCCAAGTGTTGGTTAAATCATCACGAAATAAAAGAAGAAGTTATTTTGTAGAATACCAATGATATTTTTTTTTTGTAAATAAAAAATGAGTTTTATTTCCTCAAAAAATAGTTGTGATTCTACATATGGCACCTATTTCGAGGGGTTGCCACCTGTTTGGCCAAACTAGTGGAAATTGAAACAGATGGCACCCTTCTGTTATGGTTGGCAAAAAAGAATAAAGCCCCCACCTGTTCTTCCAAACATTTGGAAACCAGAATAGGTGGTAGAACAATATTGAGACAAAGCTGTCTGAACATGCAACAAGAACTCTGAACAGAACATGGGGCATAAAATATGGACAGAGCATAAAACAAGAAATATGAACATGAATACAAAAATTCACTGTTTTTTTGCAAAAGAAGTGTAGAGAGCTTAAAGGATTAATCATCAAAAGAGCCATTAAAACCTGCGTTATCTTGAGTGTCGACGTGAGGAGTGAAGACGTATGTTTGTGCATAGGTCGGGTAGTGCTGCTGGCTTTGTGAGCTTGAGAGCACTTCAAACAGGATGTCAAGTCTGTTGCTGAGTAAAGTATGCCTATGGAGCTGCTCCATCATGTCCCTTCACATCTCAAAGATGAGCTCCAGATGTTCTGGTGCCACAAAGCAAATAGAGTGCGAATCTCGAGCCATGATAGAGGTGGGAAGTGGAGGCTCAACAAGGTGGCTAGCCAAAGGATTTTCTTCCTAGATTATGCAAGTCACACCCTCCATGGCACACGCTGTAGCAGAAGCAGGGAGACTGGTGCTAGGCCAGTCTTGGGGGTCTGAGACTGTGTAGAGGAAGGAATCTGACGACATCGTAATTGGTTTTTCTAGAATTTCCTCCTCTACATAGGCCATTGGAGGCGAATTTGGCTCCTTATCACCATGAATCAGTGCGGTCAAAGAAGCCTGGACAAACTTGCGTAGATATACCAAGAAGGTCCCCTCTTAGGATTTCCATGCTCTTGAGGCATGGCGGTTAGGGAAAACCAGACTGAACTTAGCTGAAGAAAACGTAGAGTTGGGAGAGTGAAAGGAGAAAAAACACGAATGCGAAAACTGAGTCGAGTGGAATGAGCCATAGCAAACCCGGAGGAAATGGAGGAGTGCCAGGGGAGCTGAGGTGACCTTGCACATGCCTCCCGTACCTATCGTCGTCCATCCATTAAACCTATCATGGCGCACTGAGAGCTTCATTAAACCTGCATAAGGGAACTATCCAACCTGGCTAGGAGTGCATTGAATGTTGTCCTCCATTCGAGATATGAAGGCGAGGGTGGCGACAAGCTTAATAAATGGCATGGGTTGCATGTGATCAACGTGGCACCCCATCCAGGGGAGGGAAGTTGCTTCAGGCTATATCCATACATTGGCGTAGCAACGAGGGGGCTAGGAAGATTTGAGCATCCAGTTGAATCATCTCCTCCTTTGAGGCCACTCCCTCATTAGCTAGGCGATCTACTATCTTGTTTGCTTCTCTTTTCACATGTGAAGGGATTAGAGTGAGGTTGGGTTGTAGGAGGGATCTAAATTCCTCCAGTAGTCCTAGAGGTCTCCAACTTGGGGAGACTTTCGAGGGGTGGGAGCCATGGATGATTTTTGAGACGAGCTGGATTATCACCTGGGAGTCCCCTTCCACGATGAGCTGATGGATGTTGTGACTAATTGCTAAATAAGACTCCACAGTTCTGTTGCATTGTTTGTGTTGAGCCCCAGGTAGCCTGTCGTGATGTGTAGATTTTGTCATGCGTTGTCTTGGAGAACTGCCCCAAAGTCGAATGGTCCAGTATTGCCCTTCGAGGAGCCATGGAAATTTAATTTGGCAAAGCCTTGAGGGGGTGGGGNGATTGCATTTCATATCATCCTGTGTCCAGGGCTCAGCTCTAATTGTTTCCCAAATGAGGGTGAGGATCTTTGCCCAAGTAGTGAGGGGGGAAGAGGAAAGGGAGTGGAGATTATTTTGTTTCTCTCTTTCTAGATTTGCCACACTATGAAGCCTGGTAGCAATTGCTAGATGCGATCTAAAATTGGGTTTTGATAGGTGATTGAGTCCCACTTTTCAATAGTGTTGACAATACTTTCTTTGTTTATGTTGGAGCAACGCATTATTTGCACTGCCATGTCCCATATTACTCCACTGTGAGAGCATTGATTTAAGATGTGTTCCATTGTTTCTTCCTATTGTCGGTAGAGGAGGCATATCGAAGGTCCCACAAAGCCCCTCTTTCGGAGGTTATCCCAGGTGAGTATGCAATTTGGGGAAATTAGCCAAATGAAAATGGAGATTTTCGACCAGAATTTGGGATTCCAAATTTTACCCCAGATGTGCCCTTTTGGTTGCATGTGGTAATTTTCCTGAAGGTTGTAGGCTTATTTTACCGAGAAGTTGCTTGTTGGCGAGTGCCCCACCTGAGGATGTCCGGTTCTTCACTGATGTGAATCTTTCACTGCAAGGCCAAATCACACCAAGGTTGTGTATTTTTATCTTCTTGTATGTTGAGTTCATGGAGTTGAGTGTTCCATATGCGTCAGGGGTGTTGCTACGAATTTTCCTTCCAAAGTTCCCTTATATGTAATGTATCCCTGAATTGCATTTACTGGTGTAGGGGGCTTAGCTCTTCCATTGAGTGCAAAGGTGGCAATTGCTACAAGGATTCTTGTCAGAATAAGGACAACTCTCCATTTCGTATCTCCCAAAAGGCATGTTTTTGTAAAAGAGGGCGATTACACCAAGCCGCATTCCATATATTGGATCCTTGAATCGAATCATTTAGTCTAATGAGGAGGTCCTCATTGGTGGTAGGTGCATATTTGAGCCTCCAAATTTTAGCCCATAACTTTGTGGGGTGTTTGAGCCAATGCCACCAAAGGTTTTCCCCCATTATGTGATTGAGCTTTCCTGGATCCCTTAGACCCAATCCACCTATTGATTTAGGCCAACAGATTTTATCCCAGCCTACTAGAGCCCATTTCTTGTCCGGGTGGTGACCATGCCAAAGAAAATTTTGTTGGAGGTTTCTGATGGGTTTTATAACTGACTGTGGTGTTTCCAAGGCTGTAAATAGGTACGTCGGTAGAGCTTGAAGAACAGATTTCAGAAGGACTAGTCGGGCTGCAAGGTTGAGAGAACGAAAGGTCCAGTTATTTAGATGGTTAAAGATGGATAACATGAGGCTATCCCAAGATATGCTACAAGTGGTTGCCCCCGTGAGGGGGATACCAAGATAATTGGATGGAAGGGAGCTCTTGGGGATGCCCAAAAGTCTGGAGATGTGGGTTTGGACCGCCAGCAGGGTATTGAAAAAGAAAATTTGTGACTTGTCCAAGTTTAGGGAGGTTCCCGAAGCTTCTACAAAGTCTGTGAGAATGGTCTTGAGCTTGTTAGCCTCCTGGGCAGTGGGAGTATTCATTAGCAAGGTGTCATCCACGAATTGACTGTGGGAGGTTGTCAGCTGGAGATTGTGAAGGGGTAGGCCTTTGAGGGAACCATCCTCAATTGAGGCATTGATGTAATGACCTAGGCCTTCAACCATTATGACAAAAAGGAAAGGGGAAAGGGGGTCCCCTTGACGGATGCCTCTAGTGGGAGAGAAGGGCTGGGAGGGCACTCCATTAACCAGAATGGAGAAGAAGGCTAAGGAAGTGAGATGCATGATCCAATCTATCCAAGCTGTATCAAATCCATAAGCCTCAAGGAGGGAGCACATGTATTGCCAACTTATTCTGTCAAAATCTTTTGAGAGATCAAGTTTGATGAGCATACCTGGGATACGAGTTGATTTGAGTGAGTGTATTACCTCATGTGCAAGGATGACAATGTCCATGATCTGGTGCCCCTCCACATAACCTGATTGTTCCTTGGAGATGATGAAGGGCAACATCGGTTTGAGTCATAGAGCTATTACCTTCGTGATGATTTTGTAGAATACATTGCAGAGGGCAATGGGCTAGAACTGATTTGGATGGGTTACCCTCTCTTCCTTTGGGATTAATGTGAGGAAAGTGGTGTTGAAGGACGAGAGAACTTGTCCATATGTTCAGGATTCCTCTACTACTTTCCAGACTTCTTCCCTGATCATCAACCAACAATAGTGAAAAAAGTCTATTGTAAAGCCATCCGGCCCCGAGGCTTTGCCCAGTGGCATTTCTTTAACTGCTTGATCAACTTCTTGTATGATCGGCCACATCAGTGTTTCATTCCGTTCCTTTGTAATGAGGGAAGGGATATGGCTGGTTATCTTGTTTATAACCGACGTTTTGTCCCTTAGGGGTTCCGATACGAGGTCTTTGTAGTAGTGTATCGGTTTAACTTCTATGCTTGCATGATCCAAAATGGGGTTTCCCTAGGTATCTTCTAGTTGGGTGATTTTATTGATGTAGCGTCGATGCACCATGGAGCGGTGGAAGAACTTGGTGTTCCTTTCTCCCTCCTTCAACCATTGTACTCTGGATTTCCGTCTCCATAGTATATCCTCTTGTTTTTGACGCTCCTCTAGATCTTCCTAGAGCTTTTCTTCCTCCCTTGCAGAATCTATCGTCTGTCCATGTGAAATAAATTTATGTTGTAGGTCCTTTAGGCGTTGCTCGATCTCCTGTATTTTCTGGAAGATATTACCAAACACGTTCTTGTTCTAGTTATTTAGATGCAATTTGAAGTTCTTTAACCTTTGCTGGAACTTATACATGCATGTGCCATGGGCTATCTCTGCCTGCCTCCACCAGGTTGTGGAAAGTTCCCCAAAATCCGGATGGGTGAGCCAGAACTTTTCAAAGTGGAAGGGTTTAAGCTTGGGTGTTGCTCCTGTGTCTAACCAGAGAGAGACTGGCCAGTGATCTGAACTCGTTTTTGGGAGAATGTTGGCTTCCAACACTGGATCATCCAACATTATTGATTCAAAGATGAGGAAGCACTATAATCTACTTGCGACATGCTGGGGTCTAGATCGTCGGTTGGACCAAGTGAATATTTCATTCCTAGTTTCTATGTTTATAAGTTTTAGCTGGTCTATTATTGATCTGAACTTACCATTGTCATATTCCAATTGCTTTGTGCCTCCAATCTTCTCCTCTAGCGTAAGAATGATGTTGAAGACTCCCCCCAATATCCATCGCGTAGATCTCAACAACGTACTTACTATGGATATCCCGTGTAAAAAAATATCCTTGTCCTGGGCACTTTGCGGTCCATAGGCATTTGTAATCATGCCATCTTTGTTGGATCCTAAGGCCCTGAAGTGGACTATGAGCGTGCCAACCATGGAAAAAGGTTGATCTATTATGATTGTGGCAGGGTTCCATAGAATGGCTAGGCCCCTTGCAACACCATTTGAGTCTGTGTGAATGGAGTTACAATTCCTCCAGCATCACTGAAAGATTTCCTCTGTTGCGTCCCCAACACATTTCGTTTCCTGTAAAAGGAGAATGTCTGGATTCTCTGCATGAATACTATCTCGAAGGGTCCTTTGTTTGGATCTTCCATTAAGTCCTCTAATGTTCCAAGTGATGATCTTCATCATGATGAGTTGGGTGGTGGGGAGAAGTACCCTTCCGTGAAAAGGTGGATCTATCTCAAGTTAAGCGTATAGTTTCCTACCTCTTTGATTAGTTGGTGTGTTGATTTCTGGCCTCTGCATTTTCTTTCTCGGGGGGTGCGTCTGGGATCAGGTGCTGGATTTGGGGATATACCTAGTTGCGAAGTGGCCCGTGCAGTGGAATCAATGAATACTTTGTGCACCTTCCTTAGTTGTTCTACTGGGATGGTTTGTAGCTCCTTGTTATTGAAGGCTTCCTTCAATTTCTCCAGGTCAATGTCCACCAGATCCTGATCGTCCAATTGCATGAGGGTGTCCCCACCATCCTCTGGTTTATCCTCATTCTGTTCAACTAGAGGATCTGTTCCTTGGTTCTTTCCTTTTGCTGGTTTAAGTTGTAGCTTGGCTTTTCCTTTATCCTTGTCCTGGTTGTCTTTCTTATGTGGATTTTCCACCTCCTCTTCTTCTAGGAGCTATTTAAGATATCAAAAGAGTTGTTGATGGGGATCTTTTGGTTACTCTCTTGATTGTGCTTCCTGGGGGGTTGTTTTTTCCTGCTTGTAAGCCATCCTTTTGCTTTCCATCCCTTGCTTTTGAATTTTGAACGTTTAGAGGGAAGTCGCAGAAGAGGTGACCATGCTCATGACATTTCTTGCAACAGAAGGGGATGTGTTCATAATCAATGGTCTGGTTCCAGTCCTCGTCTTGGTATTCTATAGTTACTGAGTCTGGTAAGGCCTTCGAGATATCCATGTAGACACATATGCGAGCATATGAGGTGTATTTCCTTTGTTTTGTCGCCTATGAGGATATTACATACCTTCCCACTGTGTTTCCTATGCCCATGAGAATTTCTTCAAGCCAGAATTCCTGGGGTAGGGAGTAGAGTCGGTTCCAGATTGGTGCCATGGTGAAATCCTCTTTCTTTGGGTTGAAGCGATTTGTCCAGAATTTGACGAAGAGCCCTACAGAGTTGTAGAAATATGGTCCATTGTCGAAGATCCGGTCCTTGTCCTCCAGGATGTAGAGGATAATAATGAAGAACCCCTTGGAGCTGAGTTGGACTTCATAGTCTCCCTTTGGGTTCCACCAAGCTTTGATCCATCGCATGAGGTCCCTTTCCGAAGGCCAAAGACCTAGAAATTTCCCTATTAGGGCATGCTCTTTCATGCACTGGGTGTGTTCCCCGACCCTAGTCGAGTTGATAGTATATCTGGGCAGTTTATCAGATTGGAGGATGCATTTTCCCGGTTCCCATCCTCGAAACGCCTTTGGATGAGACTTACTCGTCTCTACCTCCATCTCTTTGCTGAAGCCCTGTTCTTTGGTGAGGAATTGTTCCCACAGATGGGGCAACGGCTCGAATATCGGTCGCTTGGCTCTTGTCCCCTCTCTATCATTCGCTGCAACATTTTTGTATGAGGGGGGTTGCACCCCTCCCCCTGGATTCATTGCTAGAGATTAGTCGCTCCGGTTGTATGGTATTCTGCAAGCCAAGGTGCAGAAACTTTGTCTGTGAAAGTTTGAGATTAGCTGCATGCAGAGTAGAAGCTAGGGTTTTCGACAGGCTCGTCCTTACTCTCCTCCAATCATAATACCAATGATATTAAAAATATTGTTCAAGCTAAATTTAAGGAGAATCTATGGTGCGATAAAGGATTAGAGGATAAAAGAAAATTAAGATATTATAAGGAGGTGGTTAATCCTAATCTTGAAGATCAAAAGTATCTCTTTGTTTTGATTGCTAAAATAAGAACTAATTCTCATGAACTACATAGTGAGAGTGGCCCCAAAACACCATGACATGCAAGAATCTATCACCTTTGTGACACCAAGAGGGTTGAAGATGAAACACATTTTCTGGTGGAGTGCTCTAAGTATACCCAAATTAGATCTCCATATACCCAAATTAGATCTCAATTTGAAAAGATCTGTCATAATACCAACCTTCCTAACATTCTAAGTCTTTTAGATCTCAATTTGAAAACATTTGTACCTTCCTAATCTTCTAAGTCATCAAAACTATAGTGATCTTGGAACACTTCTCCTAATGCTTTTTGAGCATAAAAATGACATTATAAAGAAATCCAAATAATCTCTTACCTTTCTTAAGGTTTGATGTGGACGTTAACGATCGTCATCAATAATATTATTACTTTTATGAACCTAGGTGGGAAGGATAACAATTCCAATCAACCACTTGAACTAAACCCAATTGACTTTTATCATCTTTCTTATTTTATTAAAATTACAAGTTTTTAAATTTAAAAATTGAAAGTAAAGTGCCTAAATTTTTAGCCGTAGTGTAACTGTTCTAAGTTTTGGCTCTTGAAAAATTGAGATTTCATCTGAATTTATGTCGTCTAATTCCGATAAAAAAAATAAAACTTAGAATAGTTAGACAATTCCAAACTTATATAAAGTAATTAAAATATAAAAAACAAAATAAAATTATATCATTATAAATTTGATCATCAATTTTAAATCTGATAATCCTTCCCACCCTAATAAAATTGCAAGCTTTAATAAAAATTGATAATAACAAAATTAAGAACTATTTGACATATGCATAACAAAACATACATTTAAAGTCTTTAAAAACATTTTTTAATATAATTTTATACTGTATATTAATTTTTTTAAAGATATTCTTTTTACAACTATATTAAATATAATATGGTAAATCAAAACAATCAAATCAAACTTAAAAACTTTATTTTAAACATAAACTCATATCAAAATAAATGTAACTTCAAATTATAATTTCCTAAAATTTTGTTCAAAATAAATGTAACTTCAAATTATAATTTCCTAAAATTTTGTTTACTCTCTTTGTTCAAAAGAAATGTGATGAACCAAATAAATCTAAAAAACTTTTAAAAACG
>SNQJ01S0002426.1:41814-73044 GCA_010110895.2 Picea sitchensis | reverse complement strand
TTTATATGCACGGATATTATAAAATAGAAGAAACTGCAATATATGCAAAATATTGAACAGGAACATGACGTCAACACTTGAGTTGCCTTGTTCTAATAGAGTCATTAATTCATTCTATTTACGGGACCCTGAAGAATCAAAGCAGGACTGGTCACATAAGTATGGCCTATGACAAATTATTGTTCCAGGTAAAATGTAAGGAGTGAACATAGTGGCCTTTATTTAAATCGAAGTGTTGGGCAGCAGAAAGAAAAATTTTTCGTCCATGTTTAACGACACACAAAAAAAGTACAAAATAAAATAAAAAACAACACCAGAGATTGGAAAACACCATACATAAAAACTCAAATATTCTATATTCCAATAAACTAGGTTACAAAACACAGTTGAGATTATTTTCCATAATGATTGCGATTGGGCTAGTCGCCGACAAAAAAACAAACAAATATGTACAATAATGAAGCTTGTTGACAATCTTTTATAGATTTCAACTTGACCATCAAATGCTTGATTCGTAAAAAACAACAAGTTGAATATCAATTTTGGGTCTTGGACTTCATTGTTGTTGCCAACTAGATATATCCCAGCTTTTTTATTAGCTCATCTCTTCTAGATATGGCCTGCCTACATTGGTTGGTTATTCAACATTCCATACTTTGATAAGTGTTAATTTCCCCCTGTCATCGAAAACTTGGGGTTTAAGGTGCCTTCCTTGTAATGTTCATGATCATTGACATCTGAGACAACTTACAGATGTGATTCAGGCCCAATTCAAAGACAATGGAGTGGTTTTATGTGACGTTATCTCTGGGAGAAACAAAACCTGTTAGCCAACAAAAGCTGAGACAAAAAAAAAATCAAGTATGTCATGACTGTTATTCTCCTTGTATTCGATCATCTGTTTGGTTGAAAAGCTTGCCTGAAGATTTGTATGTTGAACTTCTTTGTTTTATTACTGTAAATTGGAAGGGACATCCAAGCCAACTGCAAAATGTTCCTCTGTTGAAGTACACAGCTTCTTCCAACAACACAGATCTGGCAAGTGTATCACCCCTGCACCCCCCCTCTAACCCCCCTGCGCGCCCGGCGCAGGCGCTCAGACACTACTGTTCGTGCAAAGAATATAACACATACCCAACAGGTGGGTGTCCTGTGCAATAATGACCTTGACATTAGGCACATGCCAGACATCTATTATCTAACATTGCAGTGTTGATGCAATTGCCATAGTGGACGACGACTCAATTGCATTGGCACAAGCAATATTAATTTTGTGATTAATTAACATCCTTGAAGTGCGTGAATCCCAAACAACACCTAAAACTTTTCGAACAACCATGTGTTCAAAAAATACATTGTTCTATATTTAAAAAAAATAAGAAATTGTAGGTGGAAACAACTCTGGAATACACCACTACATTAAGGACTCTTCTAAATAATGAAATAAAATGATTACAAGAAGGTGGTAGTAAAAGATGATTTCTAGAAACCAAATCATTACCTGAACAGGCGAAACTTCTTGCAGAAAGTGGTAGTATAAAGTAATCCTCAGAAAGTGCTGCAAAGTTCATAATCCAGAATTCCTTCCCATTAACTTTTCCCAGTTACATGTCGATGCACACATTAGAAAGTTTTGAAAGCATCGTTCCCTAGTTATATACCCACCTTCAAGTAGAAGTAGAATATTCGTGCAAAGAGGAGCAAGCTCAACTACCCATATGCTTCCATATGCATAGGAATAGTAAAAAAAAATTGTGCAATTGTGATAGAAAGTTGATTGTATGTGGAGTCTGTTACTACATCCAGAGGACAATGAACAAACTTTGACAAAGAATATGACCTTCTGTCAAGTTTGTTACCACACCCAAAAGTAGCTCAACAAACTTTGAAATAGAAGCTTCTGTAATTTTAGGATGTCGATTCAACCACCCATACAGTTTATCATACTCGTGACGTTCCAAATTTATAATTTCCTTCTGAATATATTCGTGAATGGAGTAATATTTCGCGCCATTTCCGAATATTACAGACCATTTTTCAAGCCACGGTATGTGCAACTCCTCTGACGAAAGATAAATTCTTGTGTGGTCTGCAGAATTTGATACACTTGCCAAATCTGTGTTGTTGGAAGAAACTATATACTTCAACGACGGAGCATTTTGCAGGTGACCTGAAAGTCTCTTCCAACTCCTAGTAAGAAAACAAAGAAGATCAACACACAAATCTCTAGGCAGACCTTTCAACCATCCAAAGCATCGAATACAGGGACAACACCAATCACAAGACACTTGATTTTTTTTTCTTTTTTGTCTGAGTTTCTATTGGCTAACAGAGTTTTTTTCCGCTCAAAGATGGTGGCACATAAAACCATTCACTCGTCTTTCAATTGGACCTAAATGGCATCTCTAAGTTATCTCACATGTCCATGACCAGAAACATTACAATGAAGGCACCTTAAATCCCAACTCTTCAATGATAGAGAGAAATGGGAATAAGTATTTAAAATCAAGGCTGGAGGATGATAGTACAATCTTCTGTTGATTTTGGCTTAATTCGTTTTAATGGCAGATGCCCTCGATCTTTATGCTTTTTAATGCCAATCTTTTCGAATATGTGTGTTGAATAGTGACCAATAGTAGGAGTTAACATTCCCATATGCAAGCAGATTCTCAAATATGACAACCTGTAACATATGCACAATATTAAAGAGGGACATGACGTCAAGACCTATGTGGATGACACGTTCATGGATGGAAATTTGGTGGTACAATATTGCACTGTTACTATGACGATGCCTTTAAAAAGCTAAAATAACCAACACTTTTTGCAAATTCAAAATGGACGCAAATTTTTTTATCAGATCCCATAATATTCGTCGGTTTATGCATTTTAATGGGAGATGTCCTTGATCTTTCCGCTTATTAAAGCCAATATTTTTGAACCTATCTGGTCGGTTATCCCTACTAAAATCTTAATTAATGTGCATTGGGAATGGCGGAAGGTATCGGGGATGGAGGGGAGCAAAAAATGCTTTTAACTTTTCTGAACCTGGGAGTGCGTGAACCCGCGAAACTTTGAAGACTCGACTAAGTATGGAAATTCCAGTCAGACAGACAGAGTCATTATAGGTAGAGGCAGGTTTGCGAGCTCGAGGAGTCTGGAGTCGAATTGCAAAGCACATAATTTTTGGGTGCAAGATGTATATCCGGAACACGGGTGGCCAGAGTTCGATAACACCTATCCGTGAACCCACATTCATAAAATTGGATAAGTATGCAAACTAACGAAGGTCGGTCAGACTCATGATGTGAAGATATATATGGATATGAGAATTTGTCAGTTCGCCACACCAGGAACCCGCAAGCACATAAACGTGACAAAAATATAGAACCAGGAATGCATAATAGAGGGTAAGAACAAAAGGGAAAAATAGGCAAGTTTAGAAGAAATTGGCTAAGTATGCAAACTAACGACGATCGGTCAGAGTCGTGATGCAAATATATAGATGGAGATGACGATTTGTCAATTGGCCACCCCGGGAACCCGCGACCACAGAAACGTGACAAAATATAGAACCAGAAACGCATAATAGAGGGGAAGAACAAAAGGGAAAAACGGGCAAGTTTACAAGAGGAAAAAGAAAGGGAGAGAAGAACTTTATCCCTCACACAACAACACTTAGTGTCACTATGAAACCATAGAAAGACATTAACTATGGGAAAAACATCGTCGGCTATGAAATATAGTTGGAGCCCGACAAACTCTGGTTCAAGCCATAAAAGATGTTGTTTACATCCACTGCAAAATTTTGCATATCATTTTATCCTAATAGTATTTTCTAGGGAGCCAATTGTAAAACCATGTAACAACAAATCCAACTACAAAAGGCCCAACTGTAGGTGTAGGACCTCAAACCTGCAAAACTAAATAAAAAAACACTAAGAAACATCCAACAAACCAAGAAGCAAGCACCACCCCACCGACCAGGAATGTCGGTGAAGAACAATATTGGCCAAATTCACTGCACACAATATTGTATCAAAAAAATCAGAGGAAAATGTATTGTAACACATCTATTAACCAAATATTTCAGGCTGCAATACCTGTCAGGTAAACATTCAAAGCTGCCACGATCGTCCAAAGGCTTGCCACTGTGCAAACAATTAAGAAATGTGCGGTTTTCACGACAAGTATTTTTCAATACTGGGAGCGATCAAAATCCTCTTGCAGTCCATCTTTGTATGTGATTACTACAACCAAAGAAGCAGGACTGTAATGTTGTCTTCGTCTCGTTCTTGATTGCCAATATTCGACACGGAACCCACCTCCATCACAATCACAGTGATGCATAGGAAAAAGAAATCGTATTTTCTCCTCACATACAAAGATGTTCTGCAAGAGGATTTCGACTCAGGCATCCCCAACAATCAAATTTCCCACTTGCAAATTGCAAATAGCAAGCAAAGCTAAACACGACACCCAAACCCGCCCGTCAATGGGGAATGACAGAAGGCCAAATGTTCGACACAGAATCTACCTCCAACACAGCCACAATGACGCATAGGAAAACAAAATTGTATTTTCTCCTCACATACAAAGATGTTCTGCAAGAGGATTTCGACTCAGGCATCCCCAGTAGTCAAATTTCCCACCTGCAAACTGCAAATAGCAAGCGAAGCTAAACACGACACCCAAACCCGTCCATCAATGGGGAACGACAGAAGGGAAGATCCAATCGCGGTTGCAGAATCCCAAGCGTGCAAACTACAACAACACAAACAGTCAAACAAGAACAACAGGAACAGGCAAATAAGAAGTCAGTGAACAAGCAAGAAGCAAGCATGAACTAGTGAACCCGCAATGTTGTTGAAGAACAATATTTCCCATATTCACTACAGAGAACATTGCATATAAAAAAACGAAAGAAAATGTATTGTAATAGGCATGCTAAGTAAACATTTAAGGCTATGAGGCCTGTTAGGTAAACATTTAATTCTGTCAGAACTGCTCTGTAAACATTTAAGAAAGAATGTAGTGTGGCAGGTTTCTTACGTACAAACAAACATTTATTATATTATTTTATAACAATAAAAAAAATTAGTAACAATAGTTCGAACAATAGAGGCTATGTAAAAAATAAATATATTCAAAGGACAAACTAATATGAAGTCAACTAATAAAAAACTGACTCCCTATCTTCAAAACTTTGGATATCCAAACATTTCAAGAAAAAAATAAAAACTCAGAAAGACCGTATATGATCAAAAACTTTGGATATGCTAGAATATCAAACATTGGGAATAGTGAAGCTAGCAATAAGACCTCCAATCTGTTATCCAATCAGATCATGACATATATGGTATTTTTTATTATACAAAAATCAATGTTTTTAGTTACCTAGTTCCAACAATAGATATTGTGCAAATATTTTTTAGTCGAACAAAGCTAATATGAAGTCAGCAATTATGGAATTGCTATAGTCCCTCATGTGGGGAGTCAACGAATTATCGATTGCTATAGTCCCTCTACGCCTTCAGCAGGGACTAATAAACAATTTCTTTTATAAAAATGAAATTAATGAACCATCTATTTTATTTTAATTTTGTAATTATGATATTTGATTGTATTGCATAAATTTAAAAGTTGAAATAAATTGTTTGAGATTTTATAAAGTTATAAACATATTATAAAAAAAGTATATTATATAATAATAATTTTTATATTCTTTCATTCATTGATGTTTGGGGATGCAATATCTCTCGAGAATCTAGAGAAATATAAAAGAGACTCAAAAGAATTTTATAACTTATAATCTCAAAATAAAAGGTAATACACCTTATCTTATCCTCTTCGTATAAGCAAGTCTTTCCCCCATTGAGAGCACAACTATGATTAGATACATAATGTAAAAGAACAAGATAAACAACATGGATGACAAGAGACTCCCCAAAATTGATTTCGACACTAGCCCAAATCACCAACTGCTCTAGCCGCGTTGGCATAATAATGCCAAGTCTTGGTTAAATCATCACGAAATAAAAGAAGAAGTTATTTTGTAGAATACCAGTGATATTTTTTTTTTGTAAATAAAAAATGAGTTTTATTTCCTCAAAAAACAGTTGTGATTCTACATATGGCACCTGTTTCGAGGGGTTGCCACCTGTTTCACCAAACTAGTGGAAACCGAAACAGATGGCACCCTTCTGTTATGGTTGGCAAAAAAGAATAAAGCCCCCACCTGTTCTGCCAAACATTTGGAAACCAGAACAGGTGGTAGAACATTATTGAGACAAAGTTGTCTGAACATGCAACAAGAACTCTGAACATAACATGGGGCATAAAATATGGATAGAGCATAAAACAAGAAATCTGAACATGAATACAAAAATTCACAGTTTTTTTGCAAAAAAAGTGCAGAGAGATTAAAGGATTAATCATCAAAGAGCCATTGAAACCTGCATTATCTTGAGTGTTGACGTGAGGAGTGAAGACGTATGTTTGCGCATAGGTCAGGTAGCGCTGCTAACATTGTGAGCTTGAGAGCGCTTCAAACAGGATGTCAAGTCTGTTGCTGAGTAAAGTATGCCTATGGAGCTGCTCCATCATGCCCCTTCACATCTCAAAGATGAGCTCCAGATATTATGGCACCACGAAGCAAATAGAGTGCGAATCTCGGGCCATGATAGAGGTGGGCAATGGAGGCTCAACAAGGCGGCCAACCAAAGGATTTTCTTTTTGGATTATGCAAGTCGCACCCTCCATGGCACACGCTGTAGCAGAAGTAGGGAGACTGGTGCTAGGTTGGTCTTGGGGGTCTGGGACTGTGTAGAGGAAGAAATCTGACGGCATCGTAATTGTTTTTTCTGGAATTTCCTCCTCTACATAGGCCATTGGAGGCGAATTTGGCTCCTTATCACCATGAATCAGTGCGGTCAAAGAATCCTAGACAAACTTGCGTAGATATACCAAGAAGGTCGCCTCTTAGGATTTCCACGCTCTTGAGGCATGGCGGTTAGGGAAAACCAGACTGAACTTAGCCGAAGAAAACGTAAAGCTGGGAGAGTGAAAGGAGAAAAAACAAGAATGCAAAAACTAAGCCGAGTGGAATGAGCCATAACAAACCCAGAGGAAATGGAGGAGTTCCAGGGGAGCTGAGGTGACCTTGCACATGCCTCCTGTACCCATCGTCGTCCATCCATTAAACCTGCCATGGCGCACTGAGAGCTTCATTAAACTTGCACAAGGGAACTATCCAGCCTAGCCAAGAGCACATTGAATGTTGTCCTCCATTTGAGATATGAAGGCGAGGGTGGCGACAAGCTTAATAAATGGCATGGGTTGCATGCGATCAACGTGGCACCCCATCTAGGAGAGGGAAGTCACTTCGGGCTATATCCATACATTGGCGTAGCAATGGGGGGGCTGGGGAGATTTGAGCATCCAATTGAATCATCTCCTCCTTTAAGGCCACTCCCTCATTAGCTAGGCGATCTACTATCATGTTTTCTTCTCTTTTCACATGCGAAGGGATTAGAGTGAGGTTGGGTTGTAGGAGGGATCTGAATTCCTCCAGCAGTCCCAGAGGTATCCATCTTGGGGAGACTTTCGAGGGGTGGGAGCCATGGATGATTTTTGAGACGAGTTGGATTATCACCTGGGAGTCCCCTTCCACGATGAGTTGATGGATGTTGTGACTAATTGCTAAATAAGACTCCACAGTTCTGTTGAATTGTTTGTGTTGAGCACCAGGTAGCCTGTCGTGATGTGTATAATTTGTCATGTGTTGTCTTGGAGAACTACCCCAAAGTCAGATGGTCCAGTATTGCCCTTCGAGGAGCCATGGAAATTTAATTTGACAAAGCCTTGAGGGGGTGGGGACCAAGAGAGAGTTATGCAAGAGAGGTTGGTCGGACGAGGGGGGGCTTGGTGGGGGTGGCCAGGGAGGTTCAATTGCCATGCCAAGATGATGAGACTTTTTGAAGGATTGCATTTCATATCATCCTGTGTCCAAGTCTCAACTCTAATTGTTTCCCAAATGAGGGTGAGGATCTTTGCCCAAGTAGTGAGGGGGGAAGAGGAAAGGGAGTGGAGATTCTTTTGTTTCTCTCTTTCTAGATTTGCCACACTATGAAGCCTGGTAGAAATTGCCAGATGCGATCTAAAATTGGGTTTTGATAGGTGATTGAGTCCCACTTTTCAATAGTCCTGACAATACTTGCTTTGTTTATGTTGGAGCGACGCATTATTTGTGCTGCCATGTCCCAGATTACTCCACTGTGAGAGCATTGATTTAAGATGTGTTCCATAGTTTCCTCCGGTTGTCGGCAGAGGAGGCATATCAAAGGTCCCACAAAGCACCTCTTTCAGAGGTTATCCTAAGTGAGTATGCAATTTTGGGCAATTAGCCAAATGAAAATGCCCGCACGGGTGTAGACGGATTGGCAAGTGTTGTGTAAATGGAAGGAAATTTGTAAAAATGAAGTCTCATGTTCAATTCTCACCCGAACTTACTCGTGCGCCATTCTTGCGGGCTAGGTGGTTGCACCTGGGGTTATAGTGGTAGCCGCCTGGGGATCAACCCCGTGTCACGTGAGTACGAGAACCGCGAGTTGCCGATTCCCCCAGTTAAAAAAAAATAAAAAAATAGCCAAATGAAAATGGAGATTTTCGACCAGAATTTGGGATTCCAAATTTTACCCCAGATGTTCTCTTTTGGTTGCATGTGGTAATTTTCCTAAAGGTTGTAGGCTTCTTTTACCGAGAATTTGCTTGTTGGCGAGTGCCCCGGATGTTCGATTCTTCACTGATGTGAATCTTTCGTTGTAAGGCCAAATCACACCAATGTTGTGTATTGTTATCTTCTTGTATGTTGAGTTCATGGAGTTGAGTGTTCCATATGCGTCAGGGGTGTTGCTGTGAGTTTTCCTTCCAAAGGTCCTTTACATGTAATGTATCCCTGAATTGCATTTGCTGGTGTAGGGGGCTTAGCTCTTCCATTAAGTGCAAAGGTGGCAATTGCTGCAAGGAGTCTTGTCAAAATAAGGACAACTCTTCGTTTCGTATCTCCGAAAAGGCATGTTTTTGTATAAGAGGGCGATTGCACCAAGTTGTATTCCATATATTGGATCCTTGAATCAAATCATTTAGTTTGATGAGGAGGTCCTCATTGGTGGTAGGTGCATATTTGAGCCTCCAAATTTTAGCCCATAACTTCGTGGGGTGTTTGAGCCAACGCCACCAAAGTTTTTCCCCATTATGTGATTGAGATTTCCTGGATCCCTTAGACCCAGTCCACCTATTGATTTAGGCCGACAGATTTTATCCCAGCCTACTAGAGCCCATTTCTTGTTCGGGTGGTGACCATGCCAAAGAAAATTTTGTTGGAGGTTTCTGATGGGTTTTATAATTGACTGTGGTGTTTCCAAGGCTATAAATAGGTACATCGGTAGAGCTTGAAGAACAGATTTCAGAAGGACTAGTTGGGCTGGAAGGTTGAGAGAACGAAAGGTCCAGTTATTTAGATGGTTAAAGATGGATAACATGAGGCTATCCCAAGAGATGTTGCAAGTGGTTGTCCCCGTGAGGGGGATACCAAGATAATTGGATGGAAGGGAGCTCTTGGGGATGCCCAAAAGTCTGGAGATGTGGGTTTGGACCGCCAGTGGGGTATTGAAAAAGAAAAGTTGTGACTTGTCCAGGTTTAGGGAGGTTCTCGAAGCTTCTACAAAGTCCGTGAGAATGGTCTTGAGCTTGTTAGCCTCCTGGGCGGTGGGAGTATTCATTAGCAAGGTGTCATCCATGAATTGACCGTGGGAGGTTGTTAGTTGGAGATTGTGAAGGGGTAGGCCTTTGAGGGAACCATCCTCAATTGAGGAATTGATGTAATGACCTAGGCCTTCAACCATTATGACAAAAAGGAAAGGGGAAAGAGGGTTGCCTTGAAGGATGCCTCTGGTGGGGGAGAAGGGTTGGGAGGGCACTCCATTAACCAAAATGGAGAAGAAGGCTGAGGAAGTGAGCTGCATGATCCAATCTATCCAAGCTGTATCAAATCCATAAGCCTCAAGGAGGGAGCGCATGTATTGCCAACTTATTCTGTCAAAATCTTTTGAGAGATCAAGTTTGATGAGCATACCTGGGATACGAGTTAATTTGAGTGAGTGTATTACCTCATGTGCAAGGATGACATTTTCCATGATCTGGCGCCCCTCCACATAACCTGATTGTTCCTTGTAGATGATGAAGGGAAACATCGGTTTGAGTCATAGAGCTATTACCTTCGTGATGATTTTGTAGAATACATTACAGAGGGCAATGGGCCAGAACTTCTTTGGATGGGTTACCCTCTCTTCCTTTGGGATTAATGTGAGGAAAGTGGCATTGAAGGACGAGAGGACTTGTCCATATGTTCAGGATTCCTCTACTACTTTCCAGACTTCTTCCCTGATCATCGACCAACAATAGTGAAAAAAGTCTATTGTAAAGCCATTCGGCCTCGGGGCTTTGCCCAGTGGCATTTCTTTAACTGCTTGATCAACTTCTTGTGTGATCGGCCACATCAGTGTTTCATTATGTTCCTTTGTAATGAGGGAAGGGATGTGGCTGGTTATCTTGCTTATAATTGACGTTTTGTCCCTTAGGGGTTTCGATACGATGTCTTTGTAGTAGTGTATCGATTCAACTTCTATGCTTGCATGATCTAGAATGAGGTTTCCCTAGGTATATTCTAGTTGGGTGATTCTATTGATGTAGCGTTGATGCACCATGGAGTGGTGGAAGAACTTGGTGTTCCTTTCTCCCTCCTTCAACTATTGTACTCAAGATTTTTGTCTCCATAGTATATCCTCTTGTTTTTGACGCTCCTCTAGATCTTCATGGAGCTTTTCTTCCTCCCTTGCAGAATCTACCGTCCATCCCTATGAAATAAATTCCTGTTGTAGGTCCTTTAGGCATTGCTCGATCTCCTGTATTTTCTGGAAGATATTACCAAACACATTCTTGTTCCAGTTATTTAGATGCAATTTGAAGTTCTTTAGCCTTTGCTGGAACTTATACATGCATGTGCCATGGCCTATCTCTGCCTGCCTCCACTAGGTTGTGGAAAGTTCCCCAAAATCTGGGTGGGTGAGCCAGAACTTTTCAAGCAGAAGGGTTTAAGCTTGGGTGTTGCTCCTGTGTCTAACCAGAGAGAGACTAACCAGTGATCTGAACTCGTTTTTGGGAGAATGTTGGCTTCCAACACTGGATCATCCAACATTATTGATTCAGAGATGAGAAAGCCCTCTAATATGCTTGTGACATGCTAGGATCTAGATCGCCGGTTGGACCAAGTGAATATTTCATTCATAGTTTCTATGTCTATAAGTTTTAGCTGGTCTATTATTGATTTGAACTTACCATTGTCCTATTCCAATCGCTTTGTGCCTCCAGTC
This sequence comes from Picea sitchensis, assembly GCA_010110895.2. Taxonomy (NCBI): domain Eukaryota; kingdom Viridiplantae; phylum Streptophyta; class Pinopsida; order Pinales; family Pinaceae; genus Picea; species Picea sitchensis. The sequence continues at coordinate 61,612 of SNQJ01S0002426.1, read as the reverse complement.
TTCTCCTCCAACGTAAGAATGATGTTGAAGACGCCCCCCACTATCCATGGCACAGATCTCAACAACGTACTTACTATGGATATCCCATGTAAAAAAATATCCTTGTCCTGGGAACTTTGCAGTCCATAGGAATTTGTAATCATGCCATCTATGTTGGATCCTAAGGCCCTAAAGTGGACTATGAGCATGCCAACCGTGGAAAAAGGTTGATCTGTTATGACTGTGGCAGGGTTCCATAGAATGGCTAGGCCCCCTACAACACCATTTGAGTCTGTGTGAATGGAGTTACAATTCCTCCAGCATCACTGAAAGATTTCCTTTGTTGCGTCCCCAACACATTTTGTTTCCTGTAAAAGGAGAATGTCTGGATTCTTTGCATGAATACTGTCTCAAAGGGTCCTTTGTTTGGATCTTCCATTAAGTCCTCTAATGTTCCAAGTGACGATCTTCATCATGATGAGTTGGGTGGTGGGGAGAAGTACCCTTCCGTGAAAAGGTGGATCTGTCTCGAGTTAAGCGTATAGTTTCCTACCTCTTTGATTAGTTGGTGTGTTGATTTCTGGTCTCTGCATTTTCTTTCCCGGGGGTGCGCCTGGGATCAAGTGCTAGATTTGGGGATATACCTAGTTGCGAAGTGGCCTGTGCAGTGGAATCAATGAATACTTTCTGCACCTTCCTTAGTTGTTCTACTGGGATGGTTTGTAACTCCTTTTTATTGAAGGCTTCCCCCAATTTCTCCAGGTCAATGTCCACCATATCCTGATTGTCCAACTACATGAGGGTGTCCCCACCATCCTCTGGTTTATCCTCATTCTGTTCAACTAGAGGATCTGTTCCTTGGTTCTTTCCTTTTGCTGGTTTAAGTTGTAGCTTGGCTTTTCCTTTATCCTTGTCCTGGTTGTCTTTCTTATGCGGATTTTCCACCTCCTCTTCTTCTGGGAGTTGATTTAAGATATTTGATGGGGATATTTTAGTTACTCTCTTGATTGTGCTTCCTGGGGGGTTGTTTTTTCCTGCTTGTGACCGTTGTGTAGCCATCCTTTTGCTTTCCGTCCCTTGCTTTTGAATTTTGAACGTTTAGAGGGAAGTCGCAGAAGAGGTGACCATGCTCACGACATTTCTTGCAACATAAGGGGATGTGTTCATAATCAATGGTCTGGTTCCAGTCCTCGTCTTGGTATTCTATAGTTACTGATCTTGGTAAGGCCTTCGAGATATCCATGTAGACACATATGCGAGCATATGAGGTGTATTTCCTTTGTTTTGTTGCCTATGAGGATTTTACATACCTTCCCACTGTGTTTCCTATGCCCATGAGAATTTCTTCAAGCCAGAATTCCTGGGGTAGGGAGTAGAGTTGGATCTAGATTGGTGCCATGGTGAAATCCTCTTTCTCTGGGCTAAAGCGATCTATCCAGAATCTGACGAAGAGCCCTGCAAAGTTGTAGAAATATGGTCTATTGTCGAAGATCCAATCCTTGTCCTCCAGGATGTAGAGGATAATCGTGAAGAACCCCTTGGAGCTGAGTTGGACTTCATAGTCCCCCTTTGGTTTCCACCAAGCTTTGATCCATCGCATGAGGTCCCTTTCCGAAGGCCAGAGACCCAGAAACTTCACAATTAGGGCATGCTCTTTCATGAACTAGGTGTGTTCCTCGACCCTAGTCGTGTTGATAGTATATATGGGCAGTTTATCAGATTGGAGGATGCATTTTCCCGGTTCCCATCCTCGAGACAACTTTGGATGAGACTTACTCGTCTCTACCTCCATCTCTTTGCTGAAACCTTGTTCTTTGGTGAGGAATTGTTCCCGCAGATGGGGTGATGACTCGAATGTCGGTCGCTTAGCTCTTGTCCCCTCTCTATCATTTGCTGCAACATTTTTGTATGAGGGGGGTTGTACCCCTCCCCTTGGATTCATTGCCAGAGATCAGTCGCTTCGGCTGTGTGGTATTCTGCAAGCCAAGGTGCGACAACTTTATCTGCGAAAGTTTGAGACTAGACACATGCAGAGTAGAAGCTAGGGTTTTCAACAGGCCCGTCCTTACTCTCCTCCAATCATAATACCAATGATATTAAAAATATTGTTCAAGCTAAATTTAAGGAGAATCTATGATGCGATAAAGGATTAGAGGATAAAATAAAATTAAGATATTATAAGGAGGTGGTTAATCCTAATCTTGAAGATCACAAGTATCTCTTTGTTTTGATTGCTAAAATAAGAACTAATTCTCATGAGCTACATAGTGAGAGTGGCTCCAAAACACCATGACATGCAAGAATCTATCACCTTTGTGACATCAAGAGGGTTGAAGATGAAACACATTTTTTGGTGGAGTGCCCTAATTATACCCAAATTAGATCTCAATTTGAAAAGATCTGTCATAATACCAACCTTCCTAACATTCTAAGTCTTTTAGATCTCAATTTGAAAACATTTGTACCTTCCTAACCTTCTAAGTCATCAAAACTATAGTGATCTTGGCACACTTCTCCTAATGCTTTTTGAGCATAAAAATGTCATTATAAAGAAATCCAAATAATCTCTTACCTTTCTTAAGGTTTGATGTGGACGATTAACGATCGTCATCAATAATATTATTACTTTTATGAACCTAGGTGGGAAGGATAACAATTCCAATCAACCACCTGAACTAAACCCAAATGACTTTTATCATCTTTCTTATTTTATTAAAATTACAAGTTTTTAAATTTAAAAATTGAAAGTAAAGTGCCTAAATTTTTAGCCTTAGTGTAACTGTTCTACGTTTTGGCTCTTGAAAAATTGAAATTTCATCTGAATTTATGTCATCTAATTCCTATAAAAAAAAAAAAAATTTAAAATAATTAGACAATTCCAAACTTATATAAAGTAATTAAAATATAAAAAACAAAATAAAATTATATATTATAAATTTGATCATCAATTTTAAATTTGATAATCCTTCCCACCCACCCAAATAAAGTTGCAAGCTTTTAAAAAAAATGATAATAACAAAATTAAGAACTATTTGACATATGCATAACAAAACATACATTTAAAGTCTTTAAAAACATTTTTTAATATAATTTTATACTGTATATTAATTTTTTTTTAAAGATATTCATTTTACAACTGTATTAAATATAATATCTTAAATCAAAACAATCAAATCAAACTTAAAAACTTTATTTTAAACATAAACTCATATCAAAATAAATGTAACTTCAAATTATAATTTCCTAAAATTTTGTTTACTCTCTTTGTTTAAAAGAAATGTGATGAACCAAATAAATCTATTTCTTTTTTAAAAACGATATCATCATAAAATATTATATATATATATTCTATTTATGATATTAACTTTTTAAATTATATGTTAAGTTGAAAAAATTAATAATAATAATCTCTTTTAAAGATGATGGGTTAAGCTAAACACTAAATTGGTGTATGAGACCTCTTTTTTATGGGATAAGGGACTTCCTCCGCCCAATAATTTGATTGATAAAATCTACAAAAATATACATACCCCACCCTCTCTAAATTTGAACTTGTAACCTCTTAAAAAAAAACACATATTATTAACCATTAAGAAACACATATTAATAATAATATATTTTTTTTTAAATTTTAATTTATTTATAAATAAACTAATAAACAAAACCACTATTAACCAAATAAAATATTTTAAACTATATGAAATAATTTTTCATATATATTATATTTTATTATTATAAACTTTTTATTTTAAAAATATTAATAATTATACATCGATGTTATTAATTTAGTCATTTAAATACTGCTAATCACTAATTTCATCATTTAAATCTTAATTATATTGAATATAAGGTGCACCAAACTTTTGCCAGTAATTTTACAAACATCACATTTTCAAACCCAAAAAACTACTATAGCTCATCAACCTGCTCACATTGGAAATAGATTGTCATGCGTTAACAATATAATATACGATCGCATGGCGGAATGCCATCCATATCCCATGTGAACACCAAACTCAGACAAGTTGATTCAGTCAACAAGGCTCTCTATTTTAATGAATTTTGGTGTTTGTTTTTCCTTTCATCCATCGTCTATACATTCCCCACCTACCCCCATCCGACAACAGCTTCTAATTGTGGTTCGTAGGCCACCAAATATTCGTGGGGTTTTTACAGCTGGATTTCTCCAACGCATCTACATCTCTACTTACCATTCCTGCACTTTCATGGGTTAGCAGTTGCCCACAGGCTCACTGCATCTAATGGTACATGTACTAATACTGATGAGATATATTCTGTTACCTCTGTGATTCTGTGTTCACTGCACCTAGTTTCGAGGTACGTAAACCGATTATCCAATCTCTGCACGTGTTTCATATGAAGTGTATGGAATGTTGAAATTCGTTCTGTAGGTTCTGTGGGCATTTTGTGGATCAGGATCCTATAGTTATTCACTGCATCCAGTTTTTCTATTGTGGTTGACATTGTAAACTCTCTGGTGTTGATCAGGGGGGTATTGTAATTTGTTATTGATACATGGCAAGAGCAATGGATTTTGAAGCTGGGAAGTGTGTAAGGGAGTTGGGAGTAGATGACATAGTCCAAGCAGGCCTTCCACCTCACAAGGCTGCAATCTTCTATGGCAAACTTCAACGAGCTATTGCAGAGCTTGGAGGATCGGAGACTTTATTATGGCACAGAGTTTCGAAGGAGCTTTTGAATCCCCGCTACGCACATACTCTGCATCAGCTCATGTACTACTCCATTTACAAAGACTGGGATAGTGCAAAGAATGGGCCTCCCCTTGCATGGTTTCCTACTCAGTAAGTTCCTCTTTACTTTACAAGAAAACAAGAAAAAATTTCAATAGTTCAGTCAAGTCAGAGTTACGTAGGCTGCTATACGTTTAGACAGTATATTTTTAGCTTTAAAATATATTTATATTAAACGGCCAGGTTGAGAAACTGGCACAATTTTTAAGAACTAAGCATTACATACCAGACATAGATGATTTCCCAAAACTGTAAAACTAAAACTTAGCATCTATTAGCCTGTGTATATAACCAGGCAATAAAACACTGTGTACATAGCAGCATAAACAAAGATACTTGGCTTCCCTCTGGCCATTCCTGAGCCTTGAGGTAACATAAGCAATGTGTGAAAGCATAATGACAACACAGCAGTCACGAATCAGACTAAAGGAGGTTGAGTTTTAGAAGTACATCTGCTTCGTGAGAAGGATGCGGATTCTCGCCCCTTCCATTCTCTGTCTTCTTCAATAAGGCACCACCAAACTCCATATGATCGTGATTCAATTTCATGGGGTAGCTGGCTGAGTATCCTTGTCAAATCAACCTGCCAACCCCCTTTTCTACTATCCTCCCATTCAGTTTTGTTTGGACTGAATTACCCAAAAGTTTAATTCCCCGGTTAGCTAGCCAGTCCGCCAACATAATCTTGACGTATGAGAGAAATGGAGAACCTGTTGTCTAGAAATGTTTTCAGAATCCATTCTGTTTGGCTATTGATGAACGGATTAATGCTCTTTCCCTTCCAAGAGACGACATTGACAATGAGTTCAGAATCTCATTCAAAATCAATGGATTGCTGTTTTAGAGAGGCACATTTTAATACCTTCTATGACTGCAATCAGTTCAGCCTGGTTGTTTGTTTTCATGCCATTGTTTTGTAGAAACATTGCTTTCATTACGCCATTCCTATCATGAAGTACTCCTCCACTTCCTGATCTTCCTGGGTTGCCCTTGGAGGTGTTGGTGTACATACACTATGTGGTTAAGTTTACTTAGGTCAGTGATCTAATCACTGTGCATAATTGACTTACCACTGCTTGGTAGGTGAACTACCAAACCACCCGTCTTTAATACTGGGCTCCTACTTGTTTATTATAAATATGGGTGATCTCCTTGTAATTATACAACAGATACATAGATTTAATCTTTCTTTCAGATCCATTTCTTCTGTTGCTGTTCTGTGTTCTGTTTTGTGTGTATGGAGTTCAATCTCAAGCATGATCCTGGTTAGTGCTCATTGTTTTTAAGCATGGTATCAGAGTGTGAGACGTAGAGCTTTCTACATTGCTTTGGTTTTTCTTCATTGGTGGTGGCCTCGACTTGTATTGTAGCCACAACCCTCTGTTTTTTGAGCTCTCTGCTATTTGTGGGGTTTTCGGTGTTGCTTGGTGCCATATCTGCTCATTCATGCTCTTAGCTGACCCCTTCTCTGTGCCCTTGGCTGACCGTTATTTGCTTTGTATTTTGGGTCATTCCTCTAAGGTTTCAACCATGATAGCAGTTTGCTGAGTGATCGATGAAAGTCAATGGCACTCTCACTGGAGAGATGGTCCTCACTAGGGATTCCTGCTCTGGCCAAGCGCGCTCGTGGCGATCTGCTGCCAGCTGGGATTTCTGGTGGTCGTGGTATTCCCGGTTATTTGCCTGACATGGTGGTCGATCATTTCTATGGAAATCCAACCCTCCTGGAGCTCTGGATTCTCAAGTTCGAAATGGGCTTCCATATTCTGCTGGGTGTTCACAATCTGCTGACATTGGTGGTTTGGGAGTCTCCCTTGGGACCAGGCTGGTAGGCAGTGGAGGTTATGGAGAATTGCCAGGTTCTTCCCTTGCTGACACTGTTTTAATGGGTCAGAGGCCAGGTTTTGGAAATATAGATCCTGGATTTGGGGGAAAGTGAGGGAGCTTAGGTTTGGTCTATCAAGGATCAGATGCGCAGGGACTGAGAGACCCTCTGAGAAGGCCTGATGAGCACCTTCCACCTGATGCATTAAATACCTTCTTTGTTGAGGRTCTTCCTGCTGATTGCACTCACAGGGAAGCTGCACACCTTTTCTGTCTATTCATTGGTTTCAAAGAAGTTAGACTGGTACAAAAAGAGCCTAGACGTCCTGGTGGAGATCCTCTTGTTTTATGTTTTGTTGATTTTACTAATGCAAGATGTGCTGCAACTGCCTTAGAAGCGTTACAAGGGTATAAGTTGGATGAAACTGACTGTGAGTCATCAACACTCAGCGTTGCTTAGCCTTGCATGGCTGCTTGGAGTTCTTATGTGGATCTTTGATGGCATTGCTAGCTCGGGGTTACTTGGCCCTCTTTAGAGTTTCGGTCATACTTTTTGTTTGGAGCCTTCAGCTTCCACAGGCCTCATTGCTCTTTTGATCTGTGATGGTATTTGCTTCTGTTTGAAGCCTTTGTTTTGGTTCCTAACCAATGCTAAATTGTTTTAGAGCATTCATGTGGTAGTTGTCAGTGTTTGCCATCCTTGTCCCTCTGCAACCAATTTTCTTTTGCTTCAGAATTCAACCATGTTCTTTGAGGTTACTTGGCCCTCCTCTTCAGAGTTTCGGTCATACTCCCTAGTTGGAGCTTTCAGCCTCCACAAGCCTCATGCTCTTGCCTTTCAATGCATCTTTGTGGGATCTTCTTTAATTTCAGTTCCAAGGCCTTTCAGCATTGCTGTTACACCCTTCCAGGAGCCTTGTTCTGGTCCCTTGTTAGTGTTCATCCTTTGAACATTTTGTATATTGGTACCTATCACGGCCTTGTAGCCGGGACCCATTTTTGAGATTTAACGTCCTTTTCATACTTTCTTAAGTTGCACTTAAGGGGGGGTGTTATGTAGTTAAGTTTACTTAGGTCAGTGATCTAATCACTGTGCATAATTGACTTATCACTGCTTGGTAGGTGAACTACACAACCACCCATCTTTAATGCTGGGCTTCTCCCAGTTTATTATAAATATTGGTGATCTCCTTGTAATTATACAACAAATACGTAGATTTAATCTTTCTCTCAGTTCCATTTCTTCTATTGCTGTTCTGTGTGTATGGAGTTCAAGCTTAAGCATGATCCTGGTTAGTGCTCTTTGTTTTTTAAACAGGAGGCACCATCAAAGTTCAATTTATACTCCATTCCCATTGATGGAAACCATGTAGACATGGCCATTCTAGTTCCAGATGACTGTCCCTTAACATGAAAGGATGAGATATTCCTCTTTGACCAATACTCCAGAGCTTCTGATTCTAAAGAAGAGAGGAATGAGTTAAGGTGCTTATGGATGAATCTGAGGAGATTCTCTAGTTGAGAATTCAATTTTGTGCCATGTTCTTTCAGGAGGCAGGAATTTATCCTTAACGACTCAGTTGTTCCTTGCATGCCACAGGCCCCACATGATGAAGAGCAGGCTATTTGATCATATCCTTTTGGTGTAGTTTGTTTTCCATATCAGCCTAGGCCGGTTCCTCAGGGTCTCCTAGGTGGATGAGGAAAAGAGTTGGATTATTCCAAAGGAGTCAGCCCATTTAGACCAAATTTCCAATGCATAAGGACAGCCAAAAAAGAAGTGGAAGTTGCATTCCTCTGCTGCTTTGCACTCACAGCAAATTGAAGGTCCATGGATTCCTCACTGTCTCAGAGTCACCAGTGTGAGTATTTTGTCTTTTACTACCAGCCAGCTAAAGCCGATATTTTATGCCAAATGGGGGGGGACCATAATCCGTTCCAAAAGGGATCAGAACTTGATATTCCTTTGCCTTAAGTACTTGAAGGTAACCGTCTCTTACCGAGTAGGCATCCTGTCCCTCTGAATTCCAACATAAAACATCTTCCTCCAAATCTGGAATAATTGTATGGTCTGCAAGTACAATTTGAATAGTTTTAACTGCTGCTTCAGTAAGTTTTACAGGCCATTCTTCTATATCTCTCCATGGAACGTCTTTCCCAACATCTATGTAATCAGCAACATGGATCATACCTGCTTCTTTAAGCAGAGGAATGATTTGGTTCAAACTATGAATAATGAAAGTGGCCGATGTCCAGCCCAAGTATCCCTCCCAGAACCTTGAAGTCTTTCCTTTGTGGATGTTTCAAAATCCAGTTCATCAATAAGGGCCTTACTGTTCATCATCCTGTTCCAGATTGAATATACTTTAGGCCAATCATCTCTGTGTAATGTTAATTTTTGGTTGCTCCGAGTTGTTCTCCGAGGAATAGAGCAGATGAAAGTCTTGAAGGGGATTCCTTGCAGGATGGGTGTGCAACAAAGGTTATGTGCCACATAGGAAAGATTCTTGTACACCCTATGACAAATTCCTTACCCTTATGATGCTTGGCATCTTCTATTTTTGGTTAGTGTCAGGTTGACAGATTCTATGACAGTTATGACAGATTACACTTATATATTATGATGCATTGGGAGTTACACATGCTAAGTAGGGCACATGCCTTGAGGATAGATTCCTTGTTACATGTGGTGGATGATTCCTTTCATGAAGGAAATTATTAGCCACTACTTTTGTAACTGCTCTTTCCTCTTTTGTCAAGTTTGACTTAGTAAGGAGGGCACACTAGTTAGGCATATAGTGAGCTTGAATAGAGTGATTCTACCAAGAGAGTACCTCGGGGTTGGGAGAAGCCATTGTAGTCTCTTGAGGACAATCTTGTAATTTTTCTATTATGTGAAATTTGAATGAGAAGATAGAGATTGCTGCTCCAAATTTCTGTTTTCTGTCCACTAGATTCATGCTGCTGATTTATGAGATCTACTCTCTATCTGTTTACAGAGTCAATCTCACCTTTGGATATGCAGTGGCGTACACTTTTGAGTTTGCCATTCGGCAGTTGTGTTTATGTTTTAGCTGTAGGTTAATTCTATGAGTGCAGAGCTATGTACCCTAGGATGAGACAACAAGCATGCAAGGTTGGAGCCAAGCTAACAGCAAGAGATACCTATTAAGGAGTTGAAGAAGACAAGTACACACAATGCTAGAGCCTGGAAAGTGAATTAGGAAGCTAGATCAAGATTTGACGCCAATTTGTGTGTGTACTTGCAAGATAGGGTTTTAAAAATAGAAGATTCCAAGAGGCTTTATCAAGAGGAATTGATTGGTATAAATAAGCAAGGGAATGACCTCAAGGCATGGGTGAATGTTAGACTAACTATCAAAGGCAGAGATCCGTACAGAAAAGTCAAACTGCATGGTTTTCATACCATGAGTGTTTGAGACCATATTGTAGGTTTTCCCCCTAAAATAGGCTCTCTGTTTTGCGAGCCATATGACACAGTCATGGTTCAACTATGAAAGTCACGATTCGCTTAGTGCCTCGAGACCAGGAAAGATTCGACCCACTGACCTCACAAGTAGCAAACCTAGATGATTTGGCCCATTGTGGACAAGTAATGAAGCATCCTAAGTAACTTTGGACCCAATCAAGGGCTTATACCCTAGATTGGACCCATAGAGTGAGGAAATACCCATGAATGAGTGCATAAAGGGTTGGAAGTGTGATTCAAACTAGTGACCAAAGAATTTAAAGGACAAGCTGATAATATGCAGTAGGACCCTACCAAAGTGTTAGACATCCCTAAGAGGTCATACCGTCATACATATAGGTGCTAAGGTAAGGGAATATGCAGTAAAGGAACCTACCTAAGCATTAGACATCCCTAAGAGGTCATACCGTCATACATATAGGTGCTAAGGTAAGGGGGATCAAGGAAAGAGGTCCAACACAGAAGGATGGTAGAGAGATATTGATATCATCACTGGGTGGTCATGCATGGACACGTCACAAAAGTAGGCCACACTACAGTATCCCTAGTCGGTAGGCATATGTGAATACTAAAGTTTGAAATCCATATGCTAGAAAAACATATTAAAGTCTAAAAACTCTATGATACTCTTAACACACGACAATCGTGTGATTAGGGACAATCATATGTTCTTAAGTTTCAACATTTACATGCTTCTCTTAAATGTTCATGTTGATAGGGGTTTGCTACTTACGCATATAGGAGAAAAAAACAGTTAACATGCTTCCTAGAGAGAAATCATTTCAAACGAATATATCGGGGCTCTACAAATTTTAACCTTCAGATGCTTGTTGTAATTTATAGCTTAACATCTGCTCCATTTCCTTTCTTAAGTTTGCATCAGATTCTGCTTCCTCTTGGAGCATTTCTGCATCCTATAGGGAAAGTTGATTCATCTAGTGATTTGTACTTTCCTGCTGTGGTATGAATCTAGATTGTGATGTAACATTGCACCTTTGAAATCATTGAAGATGCCAAGTTACGGGAATTATTTATGTTGCCTATTTCTACTTGTACAAGGAAAGAATATGACTGCATTGCTTCGAGGCTGTGATTAGTTTACTTTATTCAAAGGAATTTTGCTTATTACAAGTGGAATGCATTTGGTGTTTCCACCCAAACCCACACCATAAGTGGTAAAGCCCTAAAACACAAGTGCAACTTTAGGGGAACTAAGAAGAGCTACCCACTGCCACCACAATAGCTTCCTCTCACTTTAGGCCATCTCTCTTCTGGCACATGGGGAGTATCCCTAGAATAGGATCACTGAAGCTATGCAATAGAGGCTCAAGATACAATGGAGAAGTTGCTTCAGCAAAACAGAAATTGTAGTATAGATCTTGATAAATAGGGTGGATGGTGGATCGAGCCTATCAAACTTGGGCAAATGGAGTCAATAAAGGAAACTAAGCAGGCTAAAAAATAGATGAGTGGGGATGGTGAGAGGTGCTGTTTTGACATGCAAAATCTCACCTATGAATGCACCATTATATTACTGGAAAAAAGTAAAATAAAGGCCCTCACAAAGATGCCCTTGTATGAACATGCAAGTACAAATATGGGAAGATTTTACTTCTAGCTGAAAACATCACACAACCTTTCACAAAAAACGCATAACATAAATGATTTAGTTAGAGACTAAAAACAGCAAGAAGGTTAAATATGAAACACCTCATTCAACCTCCTTCTCCAATGACATAGCTGACCAATATGAAGCTTTAAAAGTAATTTCCAGAAATTATAAATCACTGAATCAGCAATATGGAAGAAAATGGAAGCCACTCTTACATAGAAACCCTCACAATCAGATACACCTTCATAAGATATTCAACTGGGCTCCCAAAGAGGTTTTCTTCATTAATCCAACCATAAAAATACAATGGAGAGAGCAAATCCTTATATAGATTTGAGCTCCATCTCCTTTACAATAAAATATCATTTAGTGGAATCTAGATCCCTCATTCCTCCTAGAAACAACACTAGAAAAACATTAAAATACCATAGAAAAGGGCTCTCCAAGGAAAAACAATCTCACGGAATAATAAAATAGTGTAGCCACAATGAATGGGGTGCCACATTTCCTCTCTATGTGCGAAACGCCTCCTTGATTGAGGTCTTTTTGACCAAGCAAATTAAGTCTTCATGCCACTTGTCCTCTTCCTCCATGTAGCACTTACCAAGAATAGCCCTCAATAACCACTCTAAAAAAAAAGATAGTGATCTCCAAGAGAAGGGGTCATTCCTTCTTGAGATTATGAAAATGCCAGGTGTCACTCACCCATAACTAGGGAATTATCCAAGAAGACCTTTAAACCATCAATATAATATAAAATACTCCCTTGAAGAGGTGCACCCTTGAAATATGCGCAAAAAGGAAGCTTTGGGCCACTTTGTCTTATCCCTATAATATAAAATAACCCATTAGAAGGCTGCACCCTTGAGATGTGTGCAAGAAGGTGGCTATGGGACCACATTGACCAAGAAAAAATAATATGAAATAGTCCATGGAGGTTGTGCCCTTGAAAAGTGTGCTAATTGCTATTGCCTTCCTTGGATCTAGGGCCCAAAACAGTAAAATAATCCTCCAAGAATTAGTCGCCCTAGATAAATGCGCAAGGTAGTTATTCCTTCATTAATAATAGTTCCAAGGTGCCATAATCTTGGGAGTGCTCTCTCAAAACATGGAGTCAACCACCTCAAATTACTCAAGACATGCTCAAAATAGTAAAAGTGGTTAGGGCATTCTAGAACAATGTGCATGAGTGCACCACTTCTCCATAAATGCCTCAACCACCAAAGAAAAGGTCAACAAACGTAGTTGTTGTAAGTTGAGCGACCTAGGAATATGTGCAAAATGGAATGCTCTTCATGATATGCTCAAATCTCCATGGAACAGTCCAACAATACAATCATTGGAGAATGGGGACTTGATGAATGTGTGCAAAACAAGTGGAGCGCTCTTAAAAAATGGTCAAATTTCATGTGTAATACTATCATTTCCCTCAAACAAAGAGTTAGAAAGTGGAGTGACTTAGTAGAGTGTGCAATAAAAAGGGATCATTCCACCAATCTAGTGTGAAAGGATACAAAAACCATGTGTTGATACCATCAACATCTCCAAAACCAAGGGTAGAAGAAAAAGGGCACTCTAGAAGAGTGTGGACATGTGGAGTTCTCCTCAAGAAAACCTCAAACAATCTCCAACACCGCATCACGGAGAAGGCAAGTGCTCTAGAGTGCAATGCTCCTCAAGTAAATATGCACCATAAAATGATCAACCAATGTGAATGTCGGAAGCTTCTAGGGTAAACCACTTTGCCAAAGCATATCTCACACTAATGCACATCCCAAGGTAAGTGCCATAGAAAAGAGTGCCAAAGGGTGAAGCTCAAATAATCATACTCAAAACCTAGGAACCCCTAAGTTGATGGGTGTTCCCCTCCAACACGTGTAAGAATCCGTGTCAATACATAACATGCTAAGCAAACCAGTGCACTTCCTCAATGAGCATCCAAATCACATAATAAAACATAATACTTAGTGAAAACCCTTAGTTGATGGGTTTCCCTATCCATGCATGCACTAGGGGTCAACAAATGAGTGAACATGAATTCAAGACCCTCATCAAGGGTAATGCTCAATCACGATCAATATCCAAGCATCCAAAATATGGAATGATGATGCCAACAAAAGTGATAATCCATCAACAAACATGCATCAAAGCACTGGCACCTTGGCTCCAAAGCCAAAAATCCTCCAAACGCAGCCTGCTTAAGCAGGGTCTTCAACCTGGGACAACCTCATGCTATATGAGGGGTAACATTTGGTAAGCTAAAATATTACATCCAGTGGCAAAGGTTAAAATATGCAAGAGTATAGGCAGAAATATTGCAACATTTTGAGCAAATGCTGTGCACTTTTCATTTAATGACGTATTTAAACAAATGATGCATTTGAGGTCTCATCATTCATGTATAGGCAGTTCTTCAGTGAGTGGTTCCTGCTACAGTCTTACACTTGAAGAGGCGTTCAAATAGGATGATAGGGTACAAGCCAGATTGTAAGTAACATTTAGATCTACCCAAACAGTAGAAGTCAGTGTTATATTGCAAAAATAATTTTATACTGGAAGTTCTTCTATCATTTTACTAAATAATGTTTACTAGAATCCAAAGAAACTGGAAATCTATCACGAGTACCCATATCCATAGGCCACTGGGTGAGGATAGCTGCAAAAATTGCACTAAATCTCTGTCTATCTGTAACATACTGATTCGTACCTTCCGATCAATCCCCTTAGAAAGGTTATTTTAATTTTGCTAATATGAAAAATGAATCAAAAGCATAAAGGGGTGAAGTTACAGTACTCAATATGAATTCTGAGGTTCCTTCAGTAGTTCAGAAAATTCAGCCATAAATCAAGAAAAGATCATAGTACATGAAGTGCTTGCACTAATTAATTCACTCCACCTTAACAACAGCACAAACTATGTGCTCCAAAGTTTAGTAGGTAGACAGATTTACTGATTTGTTTCGTACTGTTGTTATTCGAAAGCACGCCTGAAATGTGTTATGACATCTCTGACTACAGACTGGATAGGTGTGCTTCAAAAAGTAATTAATATATGGAGTGCGCTTGGTGACTTTTCCACTTTTAGGAGCACTTATATTGATTGTCTAGTCAATCTGTTGAATGTTGTTGAATCCTCTTGTTAAATTCCTATAATGTTTGAATGCACATTTTAACATGGTTACATTGTATGTTGCCAACTATAGAGAATCGGCCAGACTTACAAATATAGGACGGTTAATGGAGAATCATGGACCTGAGCTTTTGGGATCGTCTTATGATAATCCTATCACAAGCTTTTCATTGTTTCAACAGTTTTCTGTAGACAACCCAGAGGTTAGTGGCTGAACTGGTGGCACCCTTTAAGACTTATTGAATAGTAGTGATTTTAATGTGGATGTTTAAAAACAGCAAACATAAAGACAAGGTACCAAATACGGAGTTTTACTGGGGACAAAAATGATGGGCATACTGGTTACCTAAGTATAGCGAATTTGGCCCAAATTTGATCATTGGTCTCACAACAATATTTTCAATGAAGATCTACATTTCATATTTCAAATTTGACGTTAGCTTCTTGCAGGTTTACTGGTCACTTGTTTTGAAGGAGTTATCTGTCATCTTCCATGAAAGTCCAAGATGTATCCTTGATACAAGTGATAAGTCCCAGCCTGCTGGGGTATGGCTTCCAGGGTCAGTTCTAAATGTTGCTGAAGGATGCATCTCACCAAAGGAGAGTATAAAGAAAACAGATGACAGCATAGCTATTATCTGGAGAGAGGAAGGTCGCGATGAGGATCCTGTGAATAAGATGACACTACGAGAACTACGTGCTAGAGTAATGTGAGTTTCCTGTATCGTAAACACCTTGTACAATCATTTATTCTGCAGTGAGTAATCTTGTGTGATGTTAATATTACTCATTTACTTCTATGCTTTTGTACGAAGTCCCTCTCTATTTTTGTCAGTTCATCAATCAGACGTTCAGTCTATATTTTAAATCACCCTGTCCTACCCTCATCACACCAGTGGCTTCATGTCAATGACTACTTTGTTTGCCCATTTATCAACAACATTGCCAAAACTAAGTAAAAAAGCTATTTATAAGAAAATTAACAGCTAAAAGATAAATCAATGCATAGAAACCCAGCCAAGAAAATACAACTTTAGATATCTAGCTTGAGTTAATAGCAAAGTTGGTTCTATAGTTATACTTTTGTTCTGTGCATGGCTTGCAGGCAAGTTGCAAATGCACTTGATATGGTGTTCACAAAGGGTGATGCAGTTGCAATAGACATGCCCATGACTGTAGACGCAGTTGTTGTCTACTTTGCATTGGTTCTTGCAGGGTATGTAGTTGTATCAATAGCAGATAGTTTTGCCCCCAAAGAAATTGCAACTCGCATCCGTGTCTCCAAAGCAAAGGGAATCTTCACCCAGGTTTGTAGTTTTACCAATTAAAATCTGCCAAATTTATTCTAGTAAACATAGAAATCATGTAATGTTCAGCACTTAAAAGCTGAATCTACATGAATGAAGTCCAATGAGCCTCTTTCTGTACATAACATGCATTTAATTCAAAGAGATAGAACCTTATGGAAAGCAATGGTTTTAAAAGGAAAACATATGGCCCTGGTGACTGTTTATTTTCTGTACATTTTCATTAGTGAAACTATCAACTTGTGAAAAGGGGAAATTATTGTCTAATGGACTTATACAAAGTAAGGCTACTATTGAAAATTAAACCTTTTCATGGATAGATAGTCTTCTAGGATCAGATATTATGAAAATGAAAATAGCTATGTATTTTGTTCGTTATTTTTTATTCAGTAAATATATTATAATATGCCTCAATTTTAACATCATAATTTGTGGTTTTAACGCAGGATTTCATACTAAGAGGACGCAAGAAAATTCCTCTTTATAGGTAAATAATTTATGAKCTTTACAAACTATTCTTTTTTGCAACTCCTACTGATGACTTCTACTTGATCGGAACATGCCAMTTTGATAACTGCAAGAAAGATGTATCTGATTTAGATGAAAAATATAAGTATGCCTTGTATTTCCCTGTATTGAACGAGGAGAAAAGCTTCAAACCCTATTTTTATTGGTTTACTGAGTGCCACAATTTCTACATAAGGAATAAGGACTAAAAGGCATTTTACAAGAACTGTAATAGTTAAATGCTATACATACTGCAGAAGTATCATTTAACTCTGATATGAATTTTCTCATCATTTGCAAGAAATTTCAAATCAGGTAGTATTAGGGCATCTATAATTTTGCTTGTTTATATGAACTGATGTGAAGTACAATCTTATTAATTTTCTAAGCCTCTGGTCCTTTTTATACAGTGGCCTCTCATATGGCTCAGCATACTGATACTCATACAGTGAAATTCGTATTCTTTATGTATTTCAAATGCATGGAGGCAGAGCCAGCGTCAGTTTATAATTTTCAATTCTAAGGGTACAACTTAGAAGTAAGACCCATGATCAGGAATTTTCAAGTACTAATCTATGATAAAGAATGTAGGACACAAATCATGAACATGATATCTATGTGTGTACCTTGAGAATGTCGCCCTTGCAATCCAACTGCCTCGTTTTCTGTGATATGGCTGCAATCTGATTTAATATTGATGGTAGTTATATTTAGAAGAGGCACGATGCATTATTCAGTCCCCAAAACCAAGTCCCTGTAGTAATATGGAGGGCAGAGGAAGTCTGAGGAGGAAATTGGTAAGGCAGTGCATCAATTGGCCCAAAATGTCATACAATCGACCTGAATACTTAGGACTGAAGTTGCATTTATGAGAGAGGAATGCACAATGAATAAGTGACAGTTGTTTCATTTATTATGGGCCTTGGATGCATTTATGAGGGTAAATTTGTTGCATCTATGGAGGGAACTGCACACTGAATGAAGACAGAGAGATGTCTAGACTCTAAATGACAGGAAAAATGGTTGCCAATGTTCAAAATTGAAGGGATTAAATATTTTGTGACTCTTCTATTGAAATTTCTTAAAAAGATAATACCGCTAAAATTACATTGGAATCCCTTCATAGCATTTCTTTTAATGAAACATATATCTCATTAAAACTCAATAGATATGTACATCAAAATCTACATATCCAAAAACCAAAGAGTGGGCACAAAGGAATCCCCGACCTACACAGGCCAGGGGTGCCAACATATACGCTTTAGCTCCAAGCGGTAGAGAAACTATATCCTTCCAAAACATGTCAATCAAGTGGAACCATTGAGAGCCAAATCTGATTGGAAYGTACAAACTTCTTTTSGACTAACGGAGATGATGTGTCATGGAATGTTGCACAACAATGGTGTCACCACAAGAAAAATAAGTCCATCAATCTGATCATTTCCCATATGCTCTTGCCTKCTTGTCAGATCATCCACTCGGCTTCAAACAAAGCTTCCTTGCAATGAATGGAAGAAATAAAGAGCATGCTGTATTCAACAACTATCCAAGCCCCTAAATATTCTGACAACTTAATAATTCCACAACACATGCTTAACCATTTCAGATAGGTGACAGACCACACAATATCGATGAGTAAAACTAGAGCAATGTAACTGATCCTCGATTGCAAACTATTATGGAGAGTCAACCACCCCAATACACTATCAATATGGACAGGGCAGCCCCTGATGTTCTTTATCTATGGATAATTTCTGCCTCTATATTAATATATTAGATAGAATCAAATATGCTTTTTCTTAGCTCTTTGAGTTTCATGGTTGTTTCCTGAGAGCAAYCATGCAGCAGGGTTTGCRCTGTCATTCTTATGCACTTGTTTTGAATTTCTCTTCCACTCRAGGCTCATATTCTTTTCCATTCATTTCCATTTTGCTGCTGAAATTTAATTAAAGAAACTAATCCCACTTCATACAATATAATTTTTACCCTGTTCTTGAGCACTTTCTGGCTGTTTGAAGGCAGCTTAGTGTGCTGATTTATTTTAAGTTTATATGTAGATTTACATGTAGAAATAACATTACATAAAAAACTGTAGGGACCCCCCCTTGTGGATGGAAAAGCACTGGCCCAAAAGGATAGGAATCTAGTGGTGACAGGGCTAGGTCGCCTATAATTATCACTCGAATCTGTTTCCCTTCTTAAGTGCAGATTTGCATGATAACAGGTCCACAATAGGCAATCTGATTCATTATGAAAAAGGTAATAAATACATCATTAAGACATAATGGAATTGACTCCTTTGGGAATCAACTTAATGAGACATGCATTTACCTACTGATCCATAGAACTTGTATCTAAAGCTTCCTATTAAATTTGGAAAAGATTATCTTCAATTACAAGGCAAAGAGCCAAAAGAAACTCAAAAGGTAGTCCATCCAAGCCTGGAGATTTACCTTTCGCCATTTAATGTAGAGCTTAGAACAACTCATCTTTTTCCAAAGGTTGAGACAAAGAGGACTACTTGTATTTCAGGATTTTAATGGGGATAATTCAACTAATATCCTGTTTAGTAGCAAGACGATCAATGCCACATCCACCGGAAGCGAGAAGATGTTAAAAATGTGAGCAAAACGTCCTTTATTCTATCCTGGTCCCCAGTTAGACCCCCAACCAAATTTTTCAGTAATAGAGTTTTTTAGAATCCTGTTTCACTTTCCTTTAAAAAATTGAAAATACATCTTCGTAGCATCATATCCATCTTTATCCCAATAACTTTGTGCCCTAATTTGGGCCCCCTTGATAAATTATAACAATAACAACAAGAGAGAATAAGAGAAAATGGTTCACAATAGGCAATTTGATTCATTATAAAAGAGGTAATAAATACATCATTAAGATATAATGGACTTAACTCCATAAAGGTATGGGAATGTGTCTAAATCTCTGACTATGTAATTACCTTTTTACATGACAACCACACTCATCAAAGAAAAATTAAGAGTTTTCCACTTTCTGTTTCTTCTTTGCTGCTATTTGGGCTCCTTGGCACTGAAAGTTCTTCTTCCTCTTCTTCCAGTTGCTCTTCTTGCTTTTGTATTGATCCTTTCTAGTTGTTTTTCCACTAGTCCTTTCTCCCTCATCTTGTAGGCGATAATTATCTTTTTAGTTGAACTTCCA
>SNQJ01S0002426.1:14256-26163 GCA_010110895.2 Picea sitchensis | reverse complement strand
GGAGCACCTACAACTTCATCCACAACATGAAGAGAAACAACCTGAATGTAGAATGGCCAGAAAGCTTGGTTTATGTGCATTGCAACTTGAGGTTATTGTCCCATTATTATGAGGCGGTGAAGAATGATAGAACATATGTGACTCGGGACAACAATCCATAGGAGGCTAATTTGGAAGACGGAGCCATAGTTTTAGAGCAATTATAGGTTGAACTTTTGGGTGATTATGATGGTGATCATATTCATGGAGCAGACATGCCACCTCCATCCACTAGTAGGTTTCCAAATGCAGGAGCTTTTGCCTTTCGCTTTACAACATCCGACGTTGCGTGGGGGCCATGTCACTGCTGGTTGTGTCCCACAAACACTTCTACCTACTTTTGGTCCTCTTCTTTATAGATCATGGGAAAAAAATTCTAGAATTTTCTTGTGGCAAAAGGAAAGCTTAGTAGATATTAGATCTTTTTCTTTCTTGTTTAAAAGTAGTCTCTAGAAATTAGTACTTTGTCTTTCTTATGACCTATTTTGTAAACATTATATGACAGTTTAAGTTTGAACTTTGAACTTTGAACCTGCCTTTGAATTGTTGACTGTTTCTTACAACTCTTTGGTAATGAATATGATGCTCTGTTTCATTTCATTGTTGATGTTATTTGTTACAATTTATTGTTGACAAATTTTATATGTTGAGAATTGAAGGTCAATGTTGTGGTTGATGACTGATCATTTGATGACATTGTTATAAGTTATAACTACTAGATGATTGATGTTATATGTGTACTAAATGGTTGATGCTTTAATGATGATCATTAATCTATTAGTTAAATCTGTTTTCGTGTTTTAAACAGTTGATTCGACATTCTCCATGCTTTTTTTGAATATATATGTATCATAATATATTAAAATATGTATTATATAAAAAACACTCCCGAAACACTCTGCTCCTAAAAGGTTTTTGAAAATTGCACTTCCTCCTCCTGCTCCCCACTCCCAACAACCTTGGTTGAAACTTGAGACAATTTTCGGCAACATGCGAGATGTTTTTGGAGATCGCTATTTCTAGCAAGGGGTACTAGGGAGCTCACATGTTAGATCCAACAAAATGTTCTTGTCACTTATGATGATGCAAATTTATTAGGACTATTCTCACTGACATGCAAGATATTTTGTGGAACTACTATTTTTAGCAGTTGGAGTTACAGGGCTCTAATTGGAGAATAGGCAACATATTCTTGCTCTTTGGAGGCAAGCAAGTCCAATAAGCCTATTTTGGATGACATGTGAGCTATAAGCCTATTTTTCGCAGTGTTTATTTTTAGACATGTTATTTATAGTAAGTGTTCCCATAGTTTATATTTTGATATTTCGGGCTCAATTGGAAAGTTTTACCACTTTTAATAAGTTTCTATTTTTAGTAGGCACTATTTTAGGCATGCATGTAGGTGAGCTATTAGTGGTGGTGTCCATATTTGGACTATGGTGGTGGACTTTTGTTTCCCTCAGTGCCTGTATTTGTGGATGTCACTACAATTTTTAGGTGACATGTGGTAGAAGAGCATGGTGACATTTGGTGCTTTTGATGTTTTAGTGGACTAGTGATCCAAGAAGATTTAAGAAACGCTCATAGAGCTCCAGGAGGATCCAAAACGCTCATAGAGGTCCCAGGGGGTCCAGAAAAGCTCAAAATTCAACAATCTCAAATGATCGAGAAAACCGCATCAATGCATAGAGCTCGTCATTAGCTTTCCAACGACGCAAACGACAAGTGAAACAGAGTTCGTATGCAAAAGTTATAAGCGGTCAAAGTTCAGGTCAAATTGGGCAAAGTCAAAGGTCAAGTCAAAGGATTGCATCGGCATGGTACAAGATGACGTCAGCAGGGTGACACGTTCACCACTGCAAGGGTTACACGTGGCACATGATCATACAACATGTGACTTGGCATATCCAGTTGGCAAGTCGTACCTCCAAGTGGACAAATCAATTGTCGACACGTGGAAAAGGATAGCCAATGAGAGGTTGCCACGTGGCAGCCTCCCATTGGCCTATATTGGTATGGTTTAATAAAAGTGATGGAGTCGACAGGGGTCAAACCCGCAACCTCCATAAACCTTCACAAAGCCTCCCTTAGCATTGCGGTCGCACTGTGTTGCTTATGTACACATGGAGCCGCATTATTTTATTGTTGGGTAAAGGTTTAAACGATGGAAAAAAGGGCTGAGGGCCTAAGTCCTCGACCCATAGCTCCTGGTTATAAATATTGTAATATGACCATGTTTTAACACTGCCCAGGGGCTAACGAATATTCCACGTGGAGGTTAGTTATATCACTATATACCATATAATCCACAGGGGTTGTTAATATAACATATGTCAAACGGTTCCAACAAAAACCATATAATATATGGTTTATAACCATTTATTTAAAACTTTAACCAACAAATATGCCAACTAATGGAGGATCGCGGGGAATAGAACCCCCAACCTCCCAATGGTTTAACCGTTAGGCCAAACCATCCGTTTGTTACGGAATTCTTCCAAAATTTAGTAATAAGTTGCCTAAATTCTGCGTGGTGGTTAAAGACCTGTGGCCTATTTAATGGGCATGAATTCCCAAGACTTGTACACACATTCCAATGCGAGCACACATGTCGAGGTGCATGAATTTCTATGCAGAGTGCATCTATGTGTCTCGAAGTGCACGCCGAGTTTGCTAAGTTTATATGTTGCATGGAAAAGCGTGCCATAGGGTGTATTGTCCACACCTAGGCAAGTTTATACTTGTTGGATTCGTTTTTCTGCAAGGATTATGAATATGAAGTTTTTTTTGTGATCAGACGTCATTTGTAAAATTCTTATCTCAGTTTTTCATGTATGAGACACATTGGCTCGTTATATGTGTAAAAAGGGATTTTTTGGCCCTTGTTTAGAATTTGGCTGACTTCATACTCAAATTTCTCATAATTTCTCAAGGAATTCAATGGTAAACTCCTTTTCTGCGTTTGAGTAGCGAAATTAAAGAGAGTTCAATAAATTGGCTTTTAATAAGTCCATATTGTAATGTAATTTGGTATTTTGAGATGATGAAGAACAATCATGCTAGTTAAAGGGACTTTGAAGATGAAGTAATATATGTCATCTGTATTTGTAATTTGAGTTCTTTTGTTTTCTGTTGTGTCATCTCATCATTATTCAAGTTATTCATCAGTATTAATGAAGTTTATGGATACATAAGCATATTCACCTGTGTATTTGCAAATAGTCAAGCAATCTTCATTTACCAAATCTGGTCGGATGTTTATGTGTACTTAAGAGTTATAATTACATCTAAGGATTTTTGGATCAACTAGGGTCTAGTTTGGTGAAGTTTAGTTAAGTTGATTATAAGTTGGCTTCAATTTTGTTGAAGTGGAACCATCCACATACTAATTTTATCCCAAGAGGAGAGTGCTCCAATTGAGGAAGCTTCCATGATGTTTCTAGCTATTACATGGCTAAAATTGGTCACTACTGTTGATGCCCCCTTGCTGACCCCATGAGGAGATCCCGTACATGCTATATTTGGTGAATTGCTTCATGGATAATTTATTAGACTTGGGATGAGGGTGCACTTGTGGGGAAGAGGTTATTCTTTCCAAGTTTAACTCTTATCTTATCCTCTTATCCGTACTTATAAAGTGGGTGGTGAATCTCCCCATTAATGTCATGTTCCTAGCTCAATACCCCTTGGTACGGATACAACTGTTATTCATGAATTAAATTTCATGAAAATATTGATTTTTTTGTATTTAAAAAAACCTCTCAATCTATTTGTTTCAAGTAGTTTATAGCCAAATTGAATTGGAATTGGATCTTATGATTTCACTCAATCAATATCAATTGCTAGGTCAATTGAATAAACTACTTTTGCTAGCTCTTCAGTGGGTTCACCAGGATAGTAGATGAGCTCGAATATGCTAGGACTAGGGAGCTTCTTGTAGCTAAGCTTTACCAATGTGCTCTCCCTAACCCGTATTCTCAAGGAGCATGCTTAGATAAAGAGGCACGCATTCTATTTTCAACCTTATCCTATCCTCTCATCACTAAAACTAGTGCACATGCTAAAGGACGCTTCTAAGTTCTTGTGCTATTTTGGAGTTATTCTCTTGGGAATAGGGTGCACTTGAGAAGGAAGGTTGCATGTACTCTATTCTTTGTGTTGCCTTATCCTTGTTTATCATTGGAGGAGGTGCGTTTTAGTTGGAGTTGGAGTTGACTTCAAGTACCTTACATGTGGATGCTAGGAAGGCTTAGAGGCTAAGTAATAGGACACAACCCGCAGGGCCTCTATGTCCGTATTCCAAGTGTCGGACACAGACATGCTAGGACACATGTCCTAAACACAGGACACATGCCAAACACGTGTTGGACACGTGCCCTATCGATTTGACTCTAAAAAACATTTTTCATTGTTATTTTCTTACTTTCAGCTGGATGGAAAGATCTCTTACTGCCTTTCATTGTGCAGATGAAGGGTAAAATCGAGATTTGAAGGGATTCCAAGTGTTTTGTAAATGTTCTATTTCTAAAATATTGGATCTTTATGTCTATATTTCATTTTTGTATTTGTAATTTTTGAATATATATGTGTGTGTGTGTAACGTGTTTGTGTCCTGTTTCCGGGGTTGACATATCTCGTGTTGGACACTTGTATCTTTGTCTCCTCTGTGTCCTGTGTCTTCGTGTCATGTGACTTAGCAATTTATATATTTCTAGAGAAAGGACCTCAATGTTCTCACTTTTGGATCCCTCAATCACCTCAAATTGAATTGTCACGAGGTCTAACTGGAACTCTAGCAGGAATCTTTAGCCTCCTCCTACCTGTTAACCAACATCAAAAATTTGCCAAGAACTTCTCTTTCTTTTAGGTGTGTAACTGCCCTCTTTATACTGGTGACAGTTCAACTTTATAGCATTCAATGTGCCATGTGAAAATGACCTTGTTTGACTCGGGAGAAGCTCAAACTATTGCCATTTGCTAGTTCCTACAGGTGTTTCTCTTTCAATTCTCTTTATTGTTATTATACTTTCCTGTTATGCTGGACAATGTTTGTTGCAAGAACATGACAAGTAATGCTTGTAAGGGATAATTTTGCTCAGAAACTTTGCTAGAAGATGGTTAAAAAGGAGAGTTGAACTTCATTTTATCCATGCAATAGTTCTTGACTTCTATAAATGTATTTTCTTGTTCTCACGAGTCTCCAGTAAAAATCTTGATTGAAGATATTCAGTAAACGTCAGTGCTTTAGGTCAAACATTTTTTATGTCGCTCAACAATATATACTTAGAAAACAGTTTGGTTCTAGGTAGAATTGCGCCTGTTGTCTGGAAAGATTAATATGAATTCGCAGGAAATGGATTTTGCTGGTATTCTGATAATGCCATGTCTAACTTCACATTATTTTTAAATTTCCAATTAATAAAAGAGACAAGACTAATCTAATTATAATTTCAAAAGCATAGCAAGCAGACAATTTTCCATCTCATGAATAGTGTTGACTCGGATGTTTTTTCATATATATGAAATATTCAAGAGAGCAAATGCTTTACTCGGGCATAGTACTTCTGTTGCCTGTGACATTTCACAGTGCCCTGTAAAATTCATGTTCATAATGTTTGTGAATTTTTAATGATAGCCGAGTTGTGGAGTCTGGCGCTCCCAAGGCAATTGTGATCCCTGCCGAGGGGAAAGAACTGGGAACCCAACTAAGGGAAAATGATATATCCTGGAGCAAGTTCCTTTCATTCACAGATCATCTTCACAGGTATTATACATGCTGGACCTAAATAAGGCTATTTTATTGATGCCAATATTTACATCATGTGTTCAATCATAAATAGTGAATCACTGACTGGATTAAATTGTGGCCCCTTTACAAGATTGTCTCTTAGCTTTTGTTCATATACTTTAGTGTTCTCAATAATGATGCAGTTGCAGCTTCTGCCTTATCCTTTATCAATGCTAAGAAGTCGATTGATAGAAAGTAGTAATTTTAAAGAACATGGGCAGTTTAAACTTTAATAAACATTGTCACTTCATGATTCACTACCAGCCCTGAGTACTATTCTCCTGCTCGCCAGCCTGTAGACGCATTGACAGTTATTATGTTTTCATCTGGCACATCAGGTAAAGCATGACTTTATTCTGAAATTTAATAAGGTTATGTTGATTAGAGAAGGGTTTCTTCATCACATCCACTTCTTATACAGGCATCTGGTTCTTTAAGAGGATCTTCTGATATTTTTTTATTCTATGCTTGTAAGGGGAACCAAAGGCCATTCCATGGACACATGTAGCATCAATTAGGAGTGGAGCTGAGTCATGGGCACACTTAGATGTTAAAGCTGGAGACATATTTTGCTGGCCGACAAATTTTGGCTGGATAATGGGTTCAGTTTTAGTCTACTCATGTTTTCTCAGTGGGGCCACTGCAGCCCTTTATCATGGTTCTCCTCTTGATCGTGGTTTTGGAAAATTTGTTCAGGTAGAATTCATAGCAACTAACATTTATAATTTTGATTGATGCACTCTATCCCAGCCAAATTGATATCTCTATTTACTATCTATTGTTTCATAATTTATAGTACAGTGAATATTGAATAATCCAAGTTCAGATGTAGAAATGCATACACACATGTGCAGGATGCTGGGGTAAATGTGCTTGGCACTGTGCCAAGTATGGTAAAAACATGGAAGAGTACAGGATGCATGGAAGGGCTTGATTGGTCTCAGATTAGGTAACTCCAAGCATGTCAACGTTGATCTAGTCCATTGTGTAGGAGTCCTGCAGTTAGTCAATGCCTACACTGATGGACTTACTATAAAGATAAGCATCTTCCATTCTGTCTACAGGAATTTTGGCTCTACAGGGGAGGCCTCCAGCATTGATGATGATCTGTGGCTAAGTTCCAAAGCTTGGTACAAGCCAGTAGTAGAATGCTGTGGTGGTACAGAACTTTCAGCTACTTACATCAATGGCTCCTTACTGCAGCCACAGGCGTTTGGAATGTTTAGCACCCCGTCAATGACAACAGGATTTGTGTTGCTTGATGACTCTCATAATCCTCTTGTGAGACAACTGATTCCTCTGGTGTGCTGTCCTTATAAATTCCTTAATTTACTGACAGAGAATCATAAGTTATTGCAGGGTAGATGGAGGAAAATTTCTAACAATTGCTATTAATGAACTTTTCAGCCAAATGATCAACCTTGCATTGGTGAAATAGGGCTGTTCCCTACCTATTTTGGAGCATCGCATAGATTGCTCAATGCAGATCATGATGCTGTATATTTCAAAGGAATGCCATTTTACAAAGGGATGGTATGCCACAACTCCTTTCCCTTTCTCTATCTTCCTGAATGCTTTTGGATGCTGTAATTATTTTCCAAATTTCCGTCCATTATTTTCCTTTTAACCATTATTTTTTTTCATAATCTTAATTTGATCTAAAGTTTCCTGCTCTTTCATTTTCAGACATTTTCAATTTAATTTAATGTCATTTTAGCTACAGGTTTATGGACTTGCTTATGTAGATCATACTCATGACTCATAGTCTCATAGAATGATACCTTTTTTTTATTTTCAAGAATTACTTTTCTTTATTTTTGGTACTGTTACCTGCCAAACCTGCACTCAAATATATTCAAGTCCTTGAACAAAGTGTAACCCTAGAGGTACTTAGGAAGGTTTCCCACTGTCACCACCGCAACTCTTCCTCTCACTTTAGGCCGTTTTTTTCTGGTACAAGCGAGGAAATCCTAGGAAAGATGGTTATGATATTCTATACAAATAAAAGGACACTGGACTCCCAAGACCAGTGTCTATCCAATTGGGCAATGCAGTCAAGATCAGACAGCAAGAGAGTTTGAATATTATGGATAAGATGTAATTAAATCATTCATTGATGCACCGTAATTAGTTCTGTTACCTCCAAGATCTGCACNCTGGACTCCCAAGACCAGTGTCTATCCAATTGGGCAATGCAGTCAAGATCAGACAGCAAGAGAGTTTGAATATTATGGATAAGATGTAATTAAATCATTCATTGATGCACCGTAATTAGTTCTGTTACCTCCAAGATCTGCACAAAAGATAAGTCCAATCATCCGAGTACAAACCCTAGAACTCTTGGAACTTGGAAGTTCTACCCACTGTCACCTTAGTAGATGCTCCCTTCACTTTAGGCTGGCTCTCCTTAGGCACAAGGAGGAATTCCTAAATCAAATCACTAATCTGCCCTATTAACACACATCTGAAAATCAGATTAGTGATTTTGTATGTTTAAGGATGAGAAGACAAGCAAGACTGAGTGTCTTGCCCTTTGGGCAAATGGAGTCAAAGCTTTACTTGATGATGAAGCTTGTAATGAAAAAGAGAAATGAGCAAGTTATGTGATACATGAACATCACTAATCAAATCAACCACATTGATGCCTGAAGATATATGATTAGCTCATAAAGATGCCAATTCATAACCAGCTCATATGATACCAATTCATAAAGAAACCAACCAGCATATGATGCAACCAATAAAGTAAAAAGAGCAGCAATAGTCATCAAAATACGAATAATCAGCAACCTTAATTTTCATTAACAGTCTGGATTATATAAAGGGATAAAGGTCATGAATGCATCTCCAATACATCCTTCTCTAACCTCAAAACAGTCTGCCAAAATGTGTATGAACAGATCTGAAAATAGAGATATACCAGCGGAATTTGATGTGGCAGCCCAAGCATTAATATGATGTATACCCCAGCAAAAGATAGCTTATTTTCACCAAAGCTTTTCCTCCATTTAACTTTCAATTTACAATGTCCTTGGCCTTCTAAGGGGAATTTCTCTACTTGAACTTCTGATTTGCAAGTGAGGGATGCTTCTCCTTGTATAGCTTTTCTCTCCCAACTCATTTACAATAAAATATTATTGAGAAAACTCTAGAGATCCCTAGATCCACACTTCCTCCAAGAAACATTAATAAAATACACATGAGAATATCTATAAGTATCCTTGAAGGAAGGCACTCCATTTGTGAGCCCTTTGACCTTGTCAAATGTGCCAAGTGTCAATCTCTAAGCAAACATTTCATTAATGATTTCTTCTTGGTATGGGGGCTGTTCTAGAGCCTTCTTGGTGGAGTGATCTCTCTAAAATAGTGTTTTCTCCCCTTTGAAAAATGTGAAGAAGAAGATACATGCCACTTGTCACCATCTTGGGTTGAGCGCTCCTCTCTAGAGTCTTCTAAGGGAACTCTCCCTTTCTCCATGTGCCACATGTCAAACAAATGCCAAATGCTCTCCTTGTACCAAGGGTGCTTCATTAAACAAAATTGATGTATGTGCTTCTTAGTTTTTGGGGTAGCTCGGATATGTACTTTTGCATTGGCGGTGCCTAGCATGCGGAGGTGTCCGAGCGACACTCTCTAGATAGTAAATTTATAAAGTACCTTTTATATTTAATGACTTAAAGTGACTTTTTATAAATTTGAGTGACTTAAGTGATGTAAGTCATCTCAATGAGAGATTAAGTCACAATCCTTGATCTTAAGAGATCAAGATCAGATCTTGATCATTGATCACTTTGGAGATAGAGTTTTAGTCATTAGGAGATTATAAAAGCAGATCTAAGGAGAGTGAGAGGCACACAATGGGTGCATAGGAGCAAGAGGGAGTCTTGCTCATGTACTTGTGGCTGAGTGGGCAGGGTTGAGGAAGTGTGCAAAGGGGAATCAATGAGATAGCATCCACGTGGGCTAGGCTATTGCTGCATTGTAATTCCTTTGATGGGCCATTATCCCAAGACGAGAGCACAAGATTTTATTTAATAAAATCAAACTCAGAATTGGTTTTCCTGCAAGGGTTTTTCTAGGGGTGTTTACCCGAAATCTCTTGTGCAATGTGTGTTTGGTTTCTGATTTAATGTTTCTGCTTATTTTTCGTTGAGTAACCTAGCTGTGCTTTAATTCAATAAATGTATTTTGCTCGGAATTAACTGCCAGGTGCTAGGTTAACAGAATTCAACAGAGTTGTTCTCGGTGAAGTGTGTTAGAATATGAATGAATGTGCTCGTTTTACCATTGACAATATCACTATTGTCACCCAACCATAGGCCGAAGCCACCCTCCGAGCACCTTGACCTTGACAGAGAGAAGAATCCTGGCAACAATTCAATAGCCAAGCAAGGCTAATGCACCAAGCAAGAAGTAACCAAAGCTGATTAGAGAGTCCCACCCAAAACTGGTGCGGCACCTTCCCGAGGACTTGCGCACAAGACTGCTAGACTGCAGTGCGCAGAACTGGCTTTCTGCAATTTTGAGAAATGTGTCAAATGAGAGACTAGCGCCCTGTATTTATAGTATTCCTGGCAGACTTGCCTGGGCCGACTTCTCTCTCTGGGTACTAATTAATTCATATTAATTATCTTTCTTCAGCCGACATCTCATCTAGGGTTACTTTCATTTCTTTGCTTTCTTCCGGAACGTTCTAATCTCGTCAAAGGTCACAATAGAGGTTCATACCTCCCGAAACTACCATAATATCAACATTCCCTCCTAGCTAGGGAGGTATAACTGATAATGGTCTTGAGCACAAACAGACCATTCAACTGGTAGTATCACGAGCACCGTCAGTATTATTCAACTGGATAATCTCCATGACAATTGGTACAATATCAATTGATAGAACACAATTGTGCCTATCCATGGTAGTACGCAACTACTCAAACCGTGACACATAGTCACAAACAATGGACTATATCCACCACAGTAGCATATCTCTACTATCTGGAGACAAGCAGTCTCCATAAAAATCATCTGATATCAACCTGCACAGAAAATATTGTTAAAATAAACTGAGTCATTTGGGCCAATCTTTCGCTCACATCTGTGAGATATGAAAGAATATTTTCCCTCAGAGTAGAACATCAACGATGGGCTATCTGGCTTATTCTTCTCAAATAAGGAAGAATGATTGTTCTGATTTCTGAGCCTAGACCATTCCTCACCCTGGGCCATTCCTCCGACACTAAACAAAGTGTAACTTGGAGAGAATGAATCTGCCCTAAGTAATGCCTGTCCCTGATTGTTGAGCCTGGACCATTCCCCACCCTGGGCCATTTTTCCGGCACTAAACAAAGTGCAACCTGGAGAGAATGAATCCACCCTAAGGAATGACTGTCCGGACCATTTCCCTTGTTAACCACAAGAGGAAAAGATTGTCTTGTACCAACCTCCAAAACGAACCATTCCTCATGTTAACCACAATGAGAAATTGCTGTATGGCGAGGTGGGCCAATCGTCTTGAGTAATCCTCAAGAAGAGAGATTGCCCTAGACCACTCCCCATGTTAACCACAACGGGAAGTCGTTGTCTATGGTACATCAACAATCTGGACCATTTTCCGAACTGGAAAATGTTTGTTCGTCAGAAATCTCAATCCACTTTCCGAATAGGAAAGAATCTGCCCAAGCTGGACTATTTTTCAATCTTGAAAATGATTGTCCTCAATAATATGTCAGTGCTCCCTCCCAACTTGGAGAGTCATTTCTTCCCTTTCAGCTAAGGGAGTTATTTCCACGATCCCCATCTTCTCTCGGAAATATGCAAACTTTATTCTGGATAGAGGCTTTGTCAGGATGTCTATTGTCTGCTCATCTGTGGGGATATACTGGAGTTTTACCTCTCCTTCCTGGACATTATCTCAAATAAAGTAGTATTTGATCTCAATATGTTTCGACCTTTCATGAAACACGGGATGTTCTGATAATCTTATACAACTATGATTATCACAATATATTATGGTCGAATCTGGAATCTGATCAAATAAATTGGAGATTAACTTCCTTAGCCATATTGCTTTTGTGCATGCTTCA
>SNQJ01S0002425.1:92090-186777 GCA_010110895.2 Picea sitchensis | reverse complement strand
CTGTTAGTCGCCGTTGCACAATGGCTGATTGGACTTGCCATCCGTCTGCTCCTCCTTCTCCCACTGTTGTTGGCCCACTGCGCGTGCTTAAACCACATGCCCTCTGCTGCTCTGGCGTCCGCGTGTCCTGTCCACTTGTCCTTCCATGCGTTGGAGCCCTGAAAAGCCCCACTCCCAACCGTTTCCGCGTGTCCAATCTTCCCGTCCTTGCATGAGTTGGAGCCCCAATAAGCCCCACCCCCAACCTGTGCGTGTTGGCTCCTAGTCATGTGGCGCATTAGGTTAAGGGGGCTAATGATTCAACACCTTCCACACCTAAAGTTCCAGGTGGTTTCCCAATGGCTTCATTTGCTAGATTATCTGCTGCCCTGTTATGCTCTCTCAGAATGTGATATAGTGTTAGCTTGATGGTCTGAGAGTCGACTTGTGTTTGGTCAATTATTCGTTTTAGGCTTAAGTTTTTTGGGTTTGTCCCCTAAACCATCATCCTTATAACAGTCTTGGAGTCGCCTAGGACATTCAGATTGAGAATTTGGTGGGTCTTTGCTAGTTGGAGGCCTTTTAGTAAGGCGTAAGCCTCTGCTTTGTTATTGGTGTCTTTGCCGAGATTCCAATTGTAATTTAAGATTCTTTTTCCTCCGGGCTTGTAGAGAACCCCCTCCCGCACTTGCCTCCCCTGGGTTTCCCTTTGAAGCGCGCCATCAAAACAGAGTGTATGGGCTCGTTGTTTTTGGATTCAATCATCTATATTATGAAGATTATGAAGCTGCTAGCATGATCTTTGCGCCGAGTGTGAAATCTTACCAGAATGAAGGTTAAATCTTGTGATGCACTCTTAGACGTTATTTCATCGGCAAACATCTCTATAAATGGACTCTTAGACGTTATTTGACGGTTGAAGGAGAGGGTTAGAACCCTCAACAGACAAGGAGAGGGGAGGAAGTGCAGCTCGCGACAGCAACGAACTAACCACCTACCTCCGTTGATGGGGATTTGGTTCTTCCATGGAGAGAGCTCTTGAGGTAGGGAGAGGAGCAACTTGAACTATCGTTATTACATACGTAATATGAAAAACGAGTGGTACTTTAGAGGAGGGCATTGGGGTATTAGGATTAGGTTGAATTAAAAACCCAAAAATAAAATAAATTATAAAAATAAATATTTTTAATTAATAAAAATATTAATTAGAAAGTCAAAAAAGTCGAAATAACTTATAAAAGGCCAACACCACTATAAGCAAGATGGAGAACGAGATTTGAGCAAGGGGAGGCTACAAGACAAAGTCAAAGGGGTCTTCTTCAATGGAAAATTGTCCACATATGTCTCATGATAACTTATAAGCTTTTATCATCCCTGCATAAGAGGAAAAACCAATGATGTGGTCATGTCCATCTTCTAGCTGCTCCTAGGTCTCATGGACCATCCTGGGAGAGAAGAAGAAGATCACACACCATCACATCTTGGTACACAACCAAGAACTACCTGGTCCCAGATCAGGATACCCCAGAACACATCTGGGGGCCCTAGAACATATCTAGGGTCTTTTATCCACCAAGGTACAAGACCAAGGATCAACCCAAGTGTTTAAGCAAGGATTCCCTGGAACACATCCAGGGGCCCTAGAACACATCTAGGGACTTACATCATCAACCACCAAGGAACACATCCAAGGAACAATCCAAGCACCGAGCAAGGGTTCCCTGGAACACATCCAAGGGCCCTAGAACACATCTAGGGACTTACTACTTGGTCCTTGACCAAGAACCCTAGAAATACACTGGGGGCCCTCACTAGGTTCTTTTGCCATGGCTCTAACTGCTTGGTCCCAAAATCAAGAACCCCAGAAGTGCACTGGGGGCCGTAGATCTCAGCTAGGGTCTTATGCCATCCTCTCGGAGAATGGCTCTTGCAGCTGCACTAATTTCAACAAAAATCTTAGTAGGTTTGTTGTTTTTTTCTTTTGGGATGGCTTCCTAAGGTTATGGATACAATCTCCCTTGTGAGGACAACTTTGTTCGTGAGCCAATCCGCCACTTGGTTGTCTGACCTTCTAACATGTCCAAACCTTCATACTTGGAAACCTCTGATAACATGCCCAATCCAAGCAAATTAAGTAGACATCTCCATTGATGGACAAAGAGATTTGTTGTTGAGCATATCAATTACAACTTTAGAGTAGCCTTTGCAAATAATTTTCTTGAAACTAAAATTTAGGGCTTCTATTGTGACCATAAGATGGGTTTGCATCTCTTCTTGATTATTAGTCTTTTTTTATAGTTTGTTGCCACAAAGTTGCTACTCTTTGTTGAATCCAAACTTCAATGGAACCTTCTCCAAAAAATCCTATTGGACATTGTAATATATGCTTTAGCCAGATCAAGCATGAGAAATATACGACTACCCTTGTTGAGTTTGATCAAGTGCATTCATTCTTATACCAAAACAAAGCTATCGGTCTACTTGCAAGAAACCCTCCTTGTTCATCTAAATTTATTATGTTTAACAAGTGTTAAAATAGATCCCTTGGAGGAATTTTAGTTTTAAGACGTGGTATTTAAAAAAAATATGTCAATGTCGACGATAATTAAAATATTTCAGGGTCCACCTTAAGTGAAATATTTTTTATCAACTATATATCAATGTTGGCCATAAATATTAACTTCATGTTGAGAACAGAAGGAATTATATTAACTCCGTATATTAACTTTGTATTGAACATAGAAGGAATTACACACCTCCCTTGTATTGTGTTGTAGAAAGTGCCTTTGGGCGCAATAAGATTTTTTTTTACTTTCAATTGCTTTTTGTGTGTGTGTCTAAATAAAATATTGTAATATTTTACTTAAGGTGGACATTGAAATATTTAATTTATGGTTCACATTGAAATATTTTTTTAAATGCCACGTGTCAACTCCATGTTGAGCACGCGTGTAATTCTCTCATTGGGTTGTAGAAAGTACCTCTTAGTGCAATGAATTTGTTAGAATATAAGGTGTACATGTAATAAAGTTACCGTAGTCACATAAGCTAAAGGTTTGGGGTTTTTGGTTAATATTAGCTTTTAAGGTTTTGGACAAATATCACCTCTCTAACTCTATATAAGAGAGGTGAATCCCATTGTAATCGTGTGAAGTA
Organism: Picea sitchensis; assembly: GCA_010110895.2. Lineage (NCBI taxonomy): Eukaryota > Viridiplantae > Streptophyta > Pinopsida > Pinales > Pinaceae > Picea > Picea sitchensis. The sequence continues at coordinate 183,642 of SNQJ01S0002425.1, read as the reverse complement.
TTTTTGTAATATAATATTTAGTTATTGTGTTCATCGATTTCTTATGGTTTGGTTCAGTTCTTCACTAAACTTGTTCATTATTGTTTCGTAACATGGATCAAATTGGGGAGATTGGGAATCCCTATAGTTGTGTAAGAGGGAGCAAACATATTCAAGGAAGAACGTGCTCATTTCCAATAAAAGAAAGAGTCATTGCCAAGATTGAAGTCGCTGTATAAAGGTGCCATTCTTGAATATGAAAGCCATCGCATCAAAAGGGAATAATGGTGAAGGAGCTACCATTGTATAGCCGTTGCCGCTAAGGCCAATTCGTACACCCGTCGTCGCCAAGGAAAAATTGTCTAGTTGCAAGGAAAAATTATATCGCCATTGTTCAGTTGTCGTACTCCATAACTATACAATTGTCATTCATCGTACAACCATTATACATCAACAATCCATTTTAGAATCGTCGCTAGTTTGTCGTGTACATCATTTCTGAGGTATTTTCTCCATTTTGTTTGCTTCCAAAAGAGTTTACTTAGAATTTTTAGAATGGAAATTCCTCTAGAAAATTCAATGGCCAGTCCTCCAAAAAAATTCAATGGCTAGAATTTCCATACATGGAAAGTGAAAATCCAAATGTAGTTAAGGAATAAAAGCTTGTGGGGAATAGTAAAAGGGATTGAGCAATCGCCTACATATTCAAACAAATCACTGGAATGGCAGAGTAGAGATGATAAAGCCAAAGCTATTATTGGCCTTGCTGTCTTAGACTTTGAGTTGCATCATGTAGATCTAGGAAAATCATTCAAGGAAGTGTGGGATAATCTGAATAAGCTATCTGGAGCAAAAACGGTGAATGCAAAGTTTTCTCTCAATCTATAGTCATTAGATTCAAGATGTCTGTCAAACTCACTATGTCTAGCTACAAACAATTTGAGATCTCATCAGAGAGCTAGTTGAAGTCAAAGCTATGGTAGACGATGATGATGCCAAAGCCATTTTGTAAAACAGTTTGCCTTCTTAATACAATAATGTCATCTTTGTTCTCTGTTAGATGTCTTCACACACTCTAGAAGACATGATATCATGACATTTTTAGCTAGAGACAACACTATATTCAAAGAAAAAGATGGGAAAGAGAATGATAGGTAAGAGTGGGATTGAGTGTTACTACTGTGAAAAAATAAGTCATACAATAATTAATTGCAAAACCTGTGCTAGTTACCTTTTCAAAGGAAAGCTTAAAGAGTCAACAAATGTAGCTATTGCTGGAGATTTGCCATGTGTTGACAACGATGATGACCCTGCTGAAGAATTGGTATTGTTCCCATTTTAAGAGGTCGACTCTTTAATGATAGGGAGTGATGCAGGGAGGATAGATTGTCATTTAGTAGTTTGAGATTATTGTCGATCGGAGAAGCTATATCTAATTAGGGTTGTGAGACATGCATGTGGGGATTGTTGTTCTATAGTTTAGGGGTAGTCTAAAATTTGGAAATTTGGTATCATGCCTTTATGAGGGTTACGAGACATTTCATGTGCAAATGGTGTCCAATGATGATGGCCCTTGGGAACTTGGATTACAATTGGGAGATTATACTTTTTAGAGGAATATGGAGCATCTCGAGGGAATCTTCCTGGTTCAAGCATTGTTTTACTATTTTCAAAGAAGCATATGAAGAATGTTTGATTCTGCTGTTGTTAGTTTTCAGTAAATGTGTTTGTTGTTGGAGTGTGTTTTTGGTTTTTATTAGCTTTTATTGTTTTGGACAAATAACACCTCTTGAACTCTATATAAGAGAGGTGAATCATGTTGTAGCCATGTGTGAAGTATTTTTGTAGTATAATATTAAGTTATTGTGTGGTTTAGTTCTTATTCTTAACTAAACCCTAACTAGGGTTTTCTGATTTAATGTTCATTGCTATTCAATGACAAAATGAGTGTATAGACACCATGGATCATGAGTAGTGAGTCGACTGCTTAAAAATAAAACTAACTACACTTAGTTATCAAAATGGCTACTAAAGGGGAGTCAATGTTATATATGTTAACATTATCCTAGAGACAATTGATTTAGAAACGATTTTGTATCAAGTATTGAATAGATATATTGGCTTAGATGAAACAAAATTTAAGGCCATGTCTTATTTTGGGATGGGGGGTGAGGAAGGTGGGCTTTTATAGTCTCTTAGGTCCTTCCACTTCTTCATGAAGATGTGTTTTTATTATATGGCACATCTTTTGGTAGAAATCTATGAGAAATCCATTTGGCCCAAGGGGCTTTATTCTTTTTAATGAGAAGATTGTATCTTGGAGTTCCTCTTTAGTGATATGCGCTGTGAGTTCTACATTTGTTTCTTCATATTTGATTTTCCAAATGTTTTCTAGTAAGGTTGTTGATCTAGTTGGAATCCAAATTTAAGATCGAATAATAATGTTTGAAGATTTTTTTGCTTCTTTGCATATGTGGGTATGCTCTTCCAAAACACTATTTTCTGTTATAATAATTTTGGAAGTTTTTATCCATGCACTTCTACATTGGGTGACATTGTGGAAGAAGGCTGTGTTCCTGTAATGTTCCTTGAGCCCATTGAATTTTTGAACTTTGGCCAACAAAAAGGCTCCTGTTTTGTATACTGAATCTAAGATTTTTGATAAACATTCTTCTTTATCTAAAATTTCTTGGATGCCCTAGCCCTCTTTTGTGACCTTTGTCAATTGACGATCAACTTGGGTAAAACCATGGTCATGATCTTCAATGGATAAAAAAAGATCCTCTTTGATCACCGGTTCTTTTTTAGAGAGGAGATTGAGATCAACATCACATATACTTATCTCGGGGTATTGTTCACATGACCTTGATTTATCCTGCGACATGCGCTTCAACCCCGAGTCATCCAGGGCTATGGGTCCTCGATCCTTCTTGAGAGGCAGCGTTTCTAGAACCATCAGGACATATCTTCCAAGATGTTGCTCTTAGACACACTTGTTCGACCCATAATTATATATAGTTTCGAGGTTTGGGGACCTGGTTTGCTAGAGTTTGATTAGTGTTCTTTAGAGAGAGTACAAATCATCCTTCTTTATTGCATCATTAGATGCAAGCAATCAGTTCCTCAACTCATTACCCTTGCAAAGTTTGGTGCCCGCCCCTTCTAGCTTGAGATAGTGTTTGGTCTCATCTCACTCTTGCACCACATTTGAAGGTTCGCTGATACAGTGAAGGGCCTATTGCTCATTAGAGTCCATTGATTGGCTAGTTCTTCGGTTCGATCTTAGTGCTGGTACATCGGGGTCTGAGAGCTCCTAACATCTGTTGGTATTACGATGGATCGACTCCCTCCTTAGGTGCACCTGACCACCTCTTACATACCAAATAGGAGACGAATACAATTATTCGAGAGGATATCTACAATTAGTTTGTATAGGTCACTTGGATCAGTGCAAGTTACGTCCAAAGTTGGCCTTCAATGCTGAGCACTTCATTGTTATGAGGGATGGTCTCATTGTTCGACCCCATTACACACTTCACCATGGGATGCACGCTCTTTGGATCCCCTGGGCTAGTTTAGAGTTGGCTTTCATAGATTGCAGATTGAGATTGACCATCAAATTAATTGATCAGATAGGATTTGCCAGCTGTGCTCTTAGAGATTGAGATTGAGGAGCACTTCATCTTTTGTTGCGTGATTTACTATGAGATTCAAGGACAGTTCCACAGTCTTTACAGAGAGCTATAGATGCTTGGCAGCTTCTTTGGGTGCCCGGACCAAAGATGAATGGCCTTATACATGCATGAAGTCCTGTGTCTCCTCTCTTCTATCCTTTAGCCACATCCACATCCTGGACCAACCCCCACCCAATGGATCACTACCTTTTGTATTATGCTCCTGATTAGGGCACCAAGTGGTAGATGGATCGAGATGATCCCATATCAGTGAGAACATGGGGCACTATATTTACCTCTGTGAAACCCTAGTGGCAACACCAGACCAGATCTCATATTAGCAGATGAACCGGTATCCAGATGAGATCTTTCAGATCATAGCAATAGGGTCTTCCTTCCAAATAGTAGCACAACACTCATTTCAACTCCTCTCTCGATTCTTCTTTAGGACTGGCACCATATATTTCAGATCTACTCACCTTGTACATCTCTCGCCTGGATTGCCTCTCTATTTTTGGAGTCGGCTCTAGGTTTTAGATTAGACTTTTAGTCTATTTTACTTCCTAATTCTTGCTTTTATATAGGAGTTGCTTTAGCGCTCCCACTTTGTATAGACATCATTGTACCTAACAGTCCCATTGACCTGCTTTCAGTGGTCATTTGTCAAACTTTAATACATTTATCTTGTTTTATTTCTTAGACCCTTCTATTTAGGTGTTGGAGCTCCCTGTACATCATAAACCTTTTTGATCGTTTGGTTTTTAGTTCCTCATTTCGTCATTTTGGAATTTAATGTTCAAGATCTAGGTGATTGAACCTCCCAAGTTCAAATCTTGAAAAGGAATGTATTTTGAATGTCTTAACAAATGGGCCGACAATCTAACAACATTCCTTTTAGAATGAAAGATTCACCTTTAAATCCTTTATAAACTAGTCTTTACGTAGTAGGAATTTGTCTAAACATTCCATTACAAAAGATTTCCCTTTCCACCTATTATTCCGAGTAAAATTGTTGTTTTTTGGTTCCACATAAATTTAGGATTTTGTATCATTAAAATCAATTAGAATAGGGTTGTGTTTACATGTCTTTTTACTTCCCTTCTTATTATGATCTCTCAAAATGAGATTCAGTTCTACTCCTAAAATCTAAAGAAAGCTTGGAACGTTCTCTTTGTTAGCTGAGAGCATATTCTAGCAAATAGGTATGAGGATTGCCAAATTGGGCCCATATATATTTGTAATAATAAACGGAAAATTCCAATTTTTACACTAATTTGGAATCTTTCTTCAAAGATTTATTTGGTTCTAGAACATTTGGGTTGATCTAGATTGACACACCCCCATCTCTTTGCACAAAATTTTTATGTATTCCTTTAGCCCATCTTCACACTTCACCTCACATTTTCCATATTTCTATTAATGATTTAGTTTTTCGATAACAATGATACTTGATTTCCTAAATATTCTTGCAAAAGTCTGTCTAATCTTTCAACAAACACCTTTTGACATATCTCTACAGTCTTTCAACAAACACCTTTTAACGTAAGCATTAGATTTTTCTTCTAGGAACTTTGGATTCATTGTTCTTGATTTGGTACAAATGGGGCTAGGCGGATCCAAAGATTTATATTTCTTAGGAAGGGCCTTAGGCTAAGGAGAATGTTCCTTCAGGTATCAATTTTGACTGTTTGGAGGAACAAAAGAATGAGACATTAAGATTGGTCACCATGCTAATTGAAGGGTGGTGAAGGATTCAAAAGCATCAAGACATAGGGAATTCAAGTGGGAGGGTGTTAGGATTCATGTTATGAGGATTCTCTTGAATAATCTCATTAGAAACAACAATTTTTTCAGCATTAGATTTTCTTCTAGGGACTTTGGATTGATCGACATCAAGTTTTGCTATTGTAGATCTTGTATTGATGGGATTCTGTGTTTCTAAAGTTTCTAGATTTCTTGGGAAGGGTCTTTAGATGGAGGACGCTTAGGGAATTAACCTTTAGTGTTAGGAGGAATAGAGGAAAGAGACATTGAGAACAAAAGGTGAAGGAATTTGAATGCACCTAGACAGAGGGAAAATCAAATGGGAGGGGTTGGGAATCAAGATTTGAGGATTCTTCGGAAGAAAGTCACCGGGATCCATTGCACCTTCATGTTCTTGGGTCAAAAATTAGTTTTGGAGAAGAATGTGTCTTGTAGCCTTCTTTTCTCTATCATATGATTTTTGTGGTTTTTTTGATAGAACCTTTTGAAATTGACCACAATTCTTTTCCATATCGATTCTCTTCTAGGGGTTTTAAGGGTGTCTGCTCTCAAGATGTCCATATGCAAGACAAGTGTGGCACTTTAAAGGAATGTTTTAATATTCCAAATCTTGCTTTTGTACCCTAGCTACCATTTTGACAATAGTTTTCTCTGGAATTGGTTTGCTAAGGTCCAGGGTTAGACTAATTTTGCTGTAGGAAGCCAATTTCTTATGTGAAGTCACCTGGGATGACCGGATTAAGGAACCCAAGCTATCCTTGCTCAATTACAAGCAAGGATTGTTCAAGAATCCACATTGTAAAAAGGTATACAAACCCACATTGAGGTTTTTAATGAGATCTTCAGTTGGGGATCAAAACTTGTCATATAGACTAGCCGCCCCTTTAAGAAACTAATACCCTCCCTCAAAAATCTTTCCAACTAGGGACAATAAGATAACTAAGAAATACCCCCTTTCTAGGAGGGTAAGTCAAAACTATGATAAAACTTCAAGTTCTCTAAATTTTTTTCCCCACTGAAAGTTTTTTGATGGCCATATTATCGTGAATTTGCATTTAGGCCCCAGAATTGAGGCTTGTCCAATTCCTCCTCCAAGATCATATTGCCAAGACCCATAAACCTTGGCCATACATCAGAAGACATCATCTGTTATTGATGATTTTGATGAGGAGATCGTTCGTCGGACCTTCCTATCATCTTTGGTCACCAGTTTGGGAACACTTTGACATCTCTTTGAGATTTTTTTAGGTTTCACTCTCTTTGGGGATGGTGGTTCTCATCCTACACCATGTCTCTTATATCTTATCCTACTCTATTGTGCCGCATTATATTTTACTTTACATACTCTTTTAGAGAACTTAGCTATGTTTTTTGATTCTCGGTGGTTCTCAGCCTACATCATGTCTCTTATATCTTAAGTTATTGTGTTATACTACATTAAGTTTTACTTTACGTGCTCTTTTAGAGACTTTAGCTATGTTTGTTGCTTGATGCTTTTGCACTCCAACATTGTACCTTTTGATTGATGTATCCCATTGGTGTACTTTTGTGGTCATTTGTTGGACACTAACATACTTCTCTGCAATTTCCATAGAGTTAATTTTGATCACAGACACAATATTGCTTCTCTCAAGACATCCTTAACAAAGGGAAGATTTGCTGAACTTTCCTTGAAGGTAAGCCATAAACTCATCTTGTGAAGGAAGGCTATTCACTCCCATTATAGCTTCCTTGAAGGAAGAACTCTTCTGACTTTCCATAGCCATGTGCAATTCACTTCTCTCGACTCTAGCTTCATCCAACTCAATTATGAAAATAACTAAAGGTTGATTGAAAGTTCTGTTTTCTATTTGACCTTTCACGACTAACTTTAATTTTCTGATACCTCAAATCTTTAAGTTTGAGGTGATTTGCCTGAACCCTTCTCTCGTTCGCTTTGCTTGAACTCTTCGATGACCAACTCGATTAGCCTTTGGTAGCTCTTTCGTGGCTCTGCTCTCCACCGCGACCAGTTCTATCTTCCCCGACTTAGCTCCCAACTTTGTCCATGACCGACCCTTGTCCTCTTCGACTTCGGTCGCAATTGAAATCCTCGACCTCAGTCTGCTCTAGCACATCTCTAGGTCTCTAATCTGTAGTAGAGGTCTACAAGTTAAATGGAGGACTCTATGTCGTCTTTGTTGCTTGAGGACGGATTAACCCTCTCAACAATTGTAACAACAACCAAGGATAAATCTATAGCCCCGTTGATATTGCCATGGAACGTGACTTCTCATATTGGATATCTCAGGTCGAAGAATTTGTTGCGGAAGATGAAATTTCTCGAGAATGAAAACAAACATCTCCATTTGTAAGTTATAGACCTCAAATGGTTTCCTAAATGAAAAAACAGGAAAACACACTTACATAAATCAATTGTGGACTTCCTCGCGCTCCAAACAGAAATCTCGAACATAAAAAACTTGTAAGAAGAGATGAGATCACAGTAGGCCCTTTTTAAAGACGAGGTAGAAATGCAACAACAAACACTTGGGTTGAAGTGGTTCGAAAAAGGAAACAACCTCCCCCACTCACTGTGGTCGAAGAGGTGGTACAAGCAAGATTGAATGAGGATTTGTAATGGTGCATTTTGGTCTTCATCGGGTACGCTTCGTGATGCGGTCGGGTCCCACAACCTCCTTCTCCTAACAAAGACAGACATGAGCCCCATGTAGACGCCACCCTTGATCCATAGGTACAACTAGGCATGGTCTTGTCGCCAAGAGACAAGTTTCGACAACATCAGAGGGGCCAGGGTGGTCGCCTGTCTTATACGAGATTCCCTCCAGAGCATGGTTACTATGTTGTCATCAGATGAGCATGCCATATTTTTGTGGTTGTGGTTCCATTGGAACGACCCCCTTCTTCGAGATATTTACATTGCAGTTTCTCGCTCCCCGCAACTTCGTCGCACTTTGCACTTCATAAGGAGTTTGAGGGGGACTTTTTCCTTGATCTCTATGCAAAAATCTCTGACTATTCCACTCTTGGGGATGTCATTCTTCTAGGTGACTTTAACGCCCACACCAAAAAACCTATAGGTATCCCTTCATGACAGAGCAGAGGATGCACTTTGCCTCCAAGAGTTAGAGCAAATCACTGTGGGCCATCATAGGAGTTTGTAGGATAGGTATGGGCCCCTCATAGGTTATCGGAGACACCTTTTGCATCTAGGAGAGTCCCATGGCTTATTGATCCTGAATGGGCTCCCTTGTTTTTCGGGTTCAGGAGATTTTACCTGCTTCACCCATAGTGAGGGGGCTGGTGTGGTTGAATATGTCCAAGCCAACTAGGATCTTCTCCCACATATCCAACACTTCTCTATATCTTGCCTCACTCTGGTAGACCACGCCCTCCTCACATTCTTCTTCTCTACATCCCCCCATCCTCCAACCCACCCCGTCGCCCCCTTGCACCACCTTCCTTTTTGATAGAGATTACATCGACTCCTACACCACCCGCCCTAAGGAGTTGCTCCCCCCCATTTCCTACTCCAGATCAATAGACACAACCCAACCAAATACGAGAAACTTTTCGTTGTCCTTGTGGAGGCAACCCTTGATTCATGCCCCCACTCTACCTGTTAGCACACCAATAAGCCTACCCTTGGCTCATGCCCCATGAACCGTTGGTTCAACGTTGAATGCAAATCCCTCAACAGGTAGCTCCATCTCACCCTCACACGACCCATCTTCCACCCCTTGCCTCTGTAAAACATACAATCATCTCCTTTGCTGTAAAAAACAAATGTTTCTCTTTTGAAGGAGACGAGAACTTTATGAGGCCCTCCGCCACTCCCTGAGAACCTTCAGGAGTGCCCTTTTCCTTAGACACAATGTTGGCCTGCCTGACCTTGACCCCCAAACCATGTTCTCCCACACTACCTCCCTTTATGACATTCTTGGACAACCTCCCACCCGCATCTCGTCCCATCCCTTCATATGCCACCTTTTCTCCGAGCAGTACATTAGGAGAGCGTTAGAGTTATGAGTACCATACAGCAACAGAGGAGGAAATGCTTTAGGCTGAATTCAGTAAAGATGGCATCTAGTCTCTTAGAGTTTTACATTGCTGATTTATTTAACCATGTGGTATGTTCAAGCTTCCCCCCCTCCTGGACAAGACACATTATTTATCCAATCCACATTTCAGGGAATAATTCCGATTCAAACAACTACTAGTCTTTCATGGTGGGTCACACATTCTCCAAGCTTTACACTACAGTCTTATACTAGTGGCTCTGTGAGGAGCTGGAGAGTCAACATCTTAGGGCTAGAGGATAAGCATGTTTTCATTGAGACTACCAGACGATTGATCACATCTTCATACTCTGATCCATTATTGAGGAGGCTCGTCATTGCTCTTTGAAGGTTTACAGTTGCTTTGTAGAATTTCAAAAAGTCTGTGACATAGTGTTGAGGGAGGCATTATTCCAGAGGCTCTGCGACTTTGGCATATTTGATACCCTTCTCGCAACCATAATGAGGTTGTACGAGTCAATTTTGGTACGCCTTAGGATGGCACACGACCTTTCCGACCTCATCCAGAGTACCATCGGGGTGAAACAGGAATGTCGCCTCTTGTCGACCCTCTTTAAGATCTATATTGATGAGCTGGAGTCCTTCCTCCATGAACACATCTAGGAGGGGGATGGCTGTCTTCTACATTTGGTGTTGATTTCCCTGCTCCTAGTTGTCGACGACTTGGTCTTGTTGGCCTCTAATCTTGAGGGCCTGCAGAGACAGATCGACGCTTTGACCAACTTTTGTGACCTTCGACAATTGATGGTCAACCTATGTAAAACCAAGGATTTGATCTTCATTGCATCGAAGAGCTCTCTTACAAACTTACATTTCTACTACTGGTGCGAAAAGATTGAGATCACCACAACTTACACTTACCTGGGTGTACAGTTCATGGGGCCTTGTTTTGGTATGCGACAAGCTTTCCCACCACGGCTTAGTAAAGGGTATGGTTCCTTGGCCCTCATCGAGAGACAATGCTTCTTGGGTCAGTTTTAGGACATCTCATCCAATCTCTACTTCATGGAAGCGATTATTAGATCCATAGTTTTCTTTGGCTTCGAGATCTCGGGGCCGAGCTTGTTATAGGTCGACTTGGATATGATGGAGAGAGTCTTGACCCTGCTTCTGAGGTGCATCATCCATTGCAAGCGAATGATTCTGTGCCCATTATTTAGGCAGAGTTGGATGTCCACCCATTTTCCCTTGATGTCATTTTCTACTTCATCTCTTTCCTTCACAAAGTCAAGTCTTTTTCAAAGACTCTCTCGCCGGGAGAGAGTGGTACCCCTACCTCACACTTTGCTCCTTGGAGGCTCTTGCTTTGGATTCCCCATTAGGCCATGCACGAGGTTGGTTCTTAGAGGTGTCCCAACTTCTCTAGTTGATGGCTATCTCCCCAGAGCACATTCCCTCATTCATTTTCTCTCTTGATGTGTCGTGCCATCTCTTGTCCACTAAATAGGTATTGAATCAAGTTATCAGAGAGGACATCTACAGATTGTACATTTAGGTTACCTAGACCTCACCTACAATGAGCCTGGGCTAGAAGATGCCCTTCTACCTAGAGCACTTTTTAGAGTTGCGAGATAACATCATCATTCACCCCCCTTATACATGCAAGCATTGGATGCATTCGCTTAGGATCCCTTTGGGATAACTCTGAGTCGGTTCTCATCGACTTCGGATTGAGATAGACCACCATATACCATGACATGATAAGATTTGCTGGATGTGCCACCTATAAAGGAGTCGGAGACAGAGATGCACCTCATTTTTAGGTGCCTCCTATACCATGAGATTAGAGGATGCTGTCACTACCTCTATAGGGACTTAGGGGGCTCCTTCTCTACTTTCTTCCGGTGTTGGGACTAGAGATGCCTAGCCCTCTCCATTCGGGAAATCTTCAACCACAGATCTCAGTTCCTACTTGCCATCCGTGCCTTGGGATGACTAGGACGATCACCTCATACTTTCATGTTGATCCATCGGATTAGAGCACCAAGCGGAGGGTAGAGTTCCATAGTGCACCAAACATTGCCCACCCTTCCAGTCTTGGACAAACTCACTTAGTGTTTTGTATCACCGTACCAAACAGTAGATTGGTGAGCCCTTGTGTCTCTCCTCAACCTCCCCCCCTCGGAGACTGATCTATATCATTGAGACCGGTTCAAAGGTGTCGAACCGTACATTAATTCATACATCCTCAGAGAGTTAGAGGGATCAGTTCCAGACAGATCTAGAGCAGGGTGCCTCCTATCTATCATATTACACTCTAGATCCAGAGGAATAGCCAGAGATCTATCCAGAGTTTCTTTCTTTCAACCTCGGATGCTAGGAGTATCCCCCGCCCTTACATCCCTCGTAGGATCATACAAACTCTTGAGACTCTTGTTGTCCACCTTTCCAGTCTTGGACAAACTTACTTAGTATTTTGTATCACTGTACCAAACAATAGATTGGTGAGGCCTCGTGTCTCTCCTCAACCTCCCCCTTTGGGAGACCGATCGATATCGTTGAAACTGGTTCGGAGGTGTTGAACCGTACATCAGTCCATACATCCTCAAAGAGTTAGAGGGATCAACTCCAGACAGATCTAGAGCAGGGCATCTCTGTCCGTCAGATTACTCCCTAGTTCCAGAGGAGCAGCCAGAGATCTATCCAGAGTTTCTTTCTTTTCACCTCGGATGCTAGGTGTATCCCCTTGGCCCCTACATCCCCCTTAGGGTCATACAGCCGGACCCCTCGATGGTTCCAGAGGACTTTGACAGCGAGCCAGTCCCCAGTTCTTTCTCCTTGCTCTCTGCCATCAAACCTGGGAGACCTTGATATCATTAGCCTCATCATCAGATCTCCCTCTCTCTCTCTCTCTTGTCAGACTCTTGAGACTCTTGAGTTGTCCACTTTTCCAGTCTTGGACAAACTCACTTAGTATTTTGTATCATCGTAGCTTTGTCACTGTCATATACATTTGTTTTGAGGCTGTACTACTGCAGCTTTCTTTCTTTATGTTATTTTCAGCATTCTCTAGGAGATGCACTTGCACTCCCACATTGTATTCATACTTGCTGTATTCTTGAGTCCCATTGACCTACTTTTGTGGTCATTTGTTGGACATTAATAAAATCATCTTATCTTATCTTATTCTTTCGGACGGTGAAAGCTATTTTGGAAACAAGAATTGGGATGCTGCCCCAAGAACCATGTTTCATCACCTTAACCATGTCCTTGTCAACAGAAAACTTTTTCTTGTACTGGTGTTTTTCTTCTTTGCTGCAGACCTTTAAGGTTTGGTGGTCTCCTTGACTGGTCTTCAATCCACCCCTTGAAGTGAACTTTTTTTCACAGGCTCAGTCACTTTTAATATCTTTTATTACTCTGATACCATGTTTTATTTCAATGTGCACACATGAGAGTTTTGGATACATATACAACATATTATGATATTTATAAACAAATTGATCCCAAAATTGGGCAGTTGAAGATATAAATCCTCTTCCACCCAAAAATAGCCTAACCCAAAAATGGCTTGCCCTTTGAAATTTGTCAAACACCCCATAAACTTTACCCGACAACTAAATATAGAAAAGTAGAGTGCTCAACTATAAATGTGCATTGCATCTTTAATGACTCTTAGTCTAAGACACATGACACGAGGACATCGGACATGGAGGACACATGGATATGAGTATCCATCATGGGGCACATTGACCTTGGAAAAAATTTGAAAAAAACATCTTTCATGTTATCCCTTCAAAACCTTAACTAATATGGAGGAAGGCTATGATCTTTATAGAGGGAGATATTCCTTTAACTTTTTTTTAAAGGTTCTGCAAATAGCAAATAATTTGTTCTATGTTTTATTGTGTGGCATCTAGATTCTAGACATCACGCTTTAATAGGAAGTATAATGCCTAGATCTCTGAATGAGCATATATCTGTGCCCAAATAATGATCCTTGCTGCTAGTTTGGTGTTCCCAAGGCTTATAACCACCTTATTGTGAATTATATATATTTTTTGAAAAAAACATCTTTCATGTTATCCCTTCAAAACATCAAGTAATATGCAGGAAGGCTATATGATCTTTGCTCAATATTTCATCACTTATATATTTTTATATTTGTAATAGTATTTAATGTTTCAGTACAGTGTAAATTTAAACGTTTCAGAATAATTATGTAACATGTGCAAAATAACAAAATTCAACGAAGGACAGTCTAGAACATGAGTGTCAACTTCAAAACAGAATTTGGCTAAGAATACTCCAATTCAAGGATAGTCACATAAAATAGAAGTAGGCTTTAATTTTGAACTGATGCCAAGTTTATAGTTCATATGATCATATCTTTGCCACTTTACGATATATTTTCTGGGGAAATCTCATTTTCATGTAAGAAAGTCTAGTATTTGCATATTGTAGAGACTAACAACTGGGTGGAATTTAGTTTTTTCCTCTTACTGTCTGTAAAGTTGCTCCTTTTTTGACTCCTGTGTAACATATTTCTGTCTGTAAAGTTGCTCCTTTTTGACTCCTGTGTAACATATTTTTGGAGTTGAGGCCCACCGGTGTGTTTCAAGTGGTCTGTTTGACTTTAGAATTTTGTGGAGATTTAATGCTATGTTTCTGAAGCTTACATGACTACTGTTTTTCCTTTTTGATAGAGGCCTATTGGTGGTTGTTTGAAGCTTATGCAACTTTCATACCTTGATGTTATGCAGTGCTATATTTAAACTGCAAGTTTTGGGGCAACTTGTGGCACTTACTTTAGAATTTGAGCAGTTCTTGCCACTTGAAGCTGGTCTGTTATCTACGTTGGAAGGCAATTCTATCTTTTGGGAAATGTGGGAAGCATGGAATCTATCTGCTGCGGATGTGATTGCTACAAAGAGTGGATTACATTATTATCTGGTGTTTGTTTCTGGCACTTTGGTGGTATGTGCAAGGTTTTTGTCACATCTGTTTTTGGCCATACTTACTAGCTCCTCTTTTGTCATGCAAGTATGGTAGAAGATCTAACATGAATGCTTGACACTAGTACTGCAGTACAGTAAAAGTATGTTTTAGTTGCTCTGAGGAAGTCTTTTTATTTGCATGCTATTATCTACTTTGGAATGTCAATAAATAATTTTTTATTTGGTATTTGAATTTTAATGTTGAACATTATAATATTTTGATGAATATGGAAATTTGATTCTATTGGGATTTGCATATAGTGTGAGATTGAGGGAATTCAATTTCAGCAATTTATATTTTTTCAGTGGTAATAATGTAAACCATTAATGTTTCTGTGAGATGGATTCTTGATAGTAGCTTGTACAATCCATTTTTTGGATTTGTTGAATCTGATAATGTGAACTTGGTTTGTTAGTGTGTTGGAAACTGTTATGTCTTGGGTCTTATTTTAAGTCTTACTTATTAATTTTTAAGCCAGTCATTTTGAAATTTGATCCTGTCTTCTTTTCTGAAGATAGTTTGATGGTTGGTTAGAGGCTAGTTTACTGATTTTGGAGTACTGTTTTGAGTATAACATTGCAACTCTTATCTAACACATCTAATTTGAAACACTTTCTATTTTGTTACGATTGCAGGGGTTTAACTTCCAGTTTGAACCTTCTTCTTTGTGCATGTTGATCTTCATCCAGACATGGTTGAGGTCAATTTTTCTACTTTTAGTGATCATATAACCTGGTCCATTGTGAGAGAAGAATAAAGTAAATGAAAAATTCTGAAGGACAGCTGGAAAGGTGTTGATCCATTGCTAGATAAGAATGAACTAAATGGCATTAGGAAGCACAAAAGGTGCAACAATGAGTTCTGCTATGGGTTGTGGAACATTCTTAGATTTTGTCGTAGTTTTTTGTTGGTTCTTGCACTTGCAATAAAAGGAGAGTGGAAATGAAGGTGTATTGAGGGTTGTGAAAAGCAGTTTGCATAATGCAACCTGATGTGTTGTGTCCTAGGCTAGTGCAAGGATTTTAGAAACTCTTTCGATATATAACAAGGCAGTAAAGAGTTTCTAGTGATAGACTGATTATTTTCATTGTGATTGGTTTTAGAGCTAAATGTGTATTTCTGGTTGGATGTTCATGGCTGCTATTCTCCAGCCACTTGGTGAATATCCTGTTGCCTCTTTAGTAGTAGATTTGTCAGGTGTGTGCACATTCCAAGAATGGAGAGCCAGAGAATGGTACTGTTTGGATCTTCCTGTTTGTGACACGCATAACTTTCAACAGAATAAGAAATATCCAAGTTTTCGTTTCTGAAGTCCATTACTTCCATCTACCATTTTCTAAGCACACATGGAGCGGTAAGTAATCATTCAAGGGAATGAGTAGTTCCTAATAGTTCACTAAATGTTGCCTGTTTCTGTTTGCTAATATTGGAATTACTTTGGCAATGCATTGATATTAATGCAAGAGCATTCCTGTATTTTTTGGGAAAAAGCTGCTACTTACATCAACTGCATACTTCTCAGTATTCCTGCATTTTGTGCATTTATTGGTTAAAGGATATGCTAGTTGATTTCATGGTTTCACCACTTTCTTTTGCTTATAAAGATATAAGATGACAAATTATATGATGATGTAAGTTTTTGATCATCGCCTTCTTTTTTAATTTATTCTGTTGTAGATATAAGATCATTAAACAATTGGGGGATGGCACCTACGGAAGTGTTTGGAAGGCTATTAATAAGCAGACCAATGAAATAGTAAGTACTTTATGCCATATGGGACTTTCTAATGAAATTGATGAAGCTTTGATGAAATTCTGTCCATAAAGTATCTAGAGGCTAGACCGCTATTGTTGGTTCTGATATCTATTTTAGTATGACACTTATATGGATTGTAAAAACTGAATCTATGTTCTCCCAGGTTGCTATTAAGAAAATGAAGAGGAAATTTTATTCTTGGCAGGAATGTATGAATCTTAGAGAAGTGAAGGTAAGAATATTCTGCCTGTTTGTATGTTCGTCAAGATTTGTTCTCTTACTGGTTAATGTTAATAAATATTAAATATTTTATTCACAATACTAATAGCTGTTCTGGTAATTCTTCTGGTTCAGTCTCTACGCAAGTTGAATCATCCCAGCATCATAAAGCTCAAGGAGGTTATTAGACAAAGTGACTATTTATATTTTGTATTCGAGTACATGGTAGGTTTTATGTTCAGTTATTGAAATAATTATTCTGCAGCCTTGTTATGTACTAGTTATTTGAGGGTGAAACTCAATGCTTGATAGTAAGGCTTTCTGATTTCACCTGCTCTGTAGGAGTACAATTTGTATCAAATAATAAAAGATAAGGACAAGCTTTTCCCAGAGTCAAAAATACGCAATTGGTGCTTCCAAGTATTCCAAGGTCTTGCTTATATGCACCATCAGGGATATTTTCACCGTGATCTTAAACCAGGTAAAAGATTTGTTCCTTTTAGTATTTGCCTTGATAAAATGTAGACAAGCTGCTCCTCCTTATAATAGATGATTTAATTAAAATATTAAAGCGATAAACTAGTTGTAATGCAATTGCCTGAGTTAAATTGTTTACAATGTGAATTCCAAAATGAGATAAATGACTTTAATTTTGTTGCGTTTTTTTGGAGCATTATTCCTTTCCATAGGCAGATAGCTCTAAAAATGATGGATAAATGACTTTAATTTTGTTGCTTTTTTGTGGAGCATTATTCCCTTTCATAGCTAGATAACTTTAAAAATGATGGTTAAATGGGCATGTAAAATTGCTACTTACATCTATTCTGAAATAAAAGTCTATGCATATCGAATGATGGGAACTGATATTCTGTTCTCGCATCTCATATGAACCAAATATGTGGACAAAGACTCATTACCACCTTAAACTAAGTTATTGGGGAATGGTTCTGTTAATAACTTAATAAAACAATGTCACTTGTAATTAATAGTAAATACACCACCATGATTGTCCAATCCCCAACCAAAATATTAAAATTGATGTCTTTTTTCTTTTAGTATAGGGTTAGCAATTGGCATGGTATATGTTAGTGGTTAGAAATCTTTTAGCTAAGTTACCAGGATACGGAAACGGATCCGCCAGATTTTGAAAAGCCAGGATCCGGATACGGCGAGGATATGTCAAGTACACAAATATATAATAATATTTTTAAAATTTAAAAAAACATATTCCAAATTCAGAATCAAAACCATTCATGAATCACAACATTAGAACTGGAATCATTAGATAATTTATAAATTTGAACACTGAAATGATGTTAAGAGCATGTGTTTCTTCCTTGGAGGTTACAGGTTCAAATCCAGAGGGGGTAGGATATGTATATGACCTTATAAATATATTATTATTATTATTATTAAAAAAAAAGATAATAGTAATATGTAAAAGTATTAATACTATTTTATTAATTATTAATTAATACTTAGGACTTATTTTATTAATTGTTAATTATTAATTAATAATTAATATTATTAAGACTTGTGTTAGGCCATGCTATTTATGATTTTATTAAAAATAGTTACATGGTGGTTATAACTTTTAAATAAAATTTAAATTAATAATGTTCTAACTAGCACTAATAGTAATAATAGTTTGAACTAGCACTATATTTAAATTAATTTAATAAAATAAAATAAAAATACTATCCCAAACTCTATTGGAAGTTTCATGAACTCTTCGTTGATTCTCGAACGGTTGTCGACCCAAACTCTCCATTGATTCCTAAACAGTCGCCAACCCGAACCCTGCTACACAGTCAACACTTAGCACAATCGCCCAACATTCATTCGCCAGCCCGAACTCTCTTGAAACGGTCTCCCGACGGCTGCTTTGCTATAGTCAATAATCGAAAGTCGAAAATTCGCTCAACTGTCAAAAATCTCTCGAAAGTCAGAATAGTTGCTGCGTTTCGAAAGTGGGGTAGGGTCATGGGTTTAGACAAGTGTTAAAACCCTAATAGAAAATGCCAAAAAACTCGCCCTAAAATAAAGCGCCAAAAGCTGAAGCGTTGGGTATTCGCCCGTGGTGGGGTTATTTATTTGTCGGATCCGCCTTTGAACTGAGCGAAACGGCTCCAACACGCGGGATGCGTTTTCGGATAATATAGGATCGTTCTGTTGGTGGATCCAGACGGATCCGGATCCGTTTCGGATCCGGATCCATTTCGGATCCACGAACCGTGGATCCTGCGCCCACCCCCCCTGGATCCGGTAACTTAGTCTTTTAGTGAAGATGATTTCCCCCCATCCCACTTTTTATTTCATTTCCTATAGATCCCTTGTGTTTTAGAGTTGTTTCCATTTTTAAAAGGTTTCAACATAGTTAGGACAAGATAATTTTATTAATGTCCAACATAGAAACATCGGGGCGGTCAGGCTTTCTTAGAAACTTAATCTAGAATGGATTGTGTGCATTGATAGACATCTTTATAGAGCCTTTTGAATGATAATCTATTGGCAGGGTGAGTTTACTCTTGCGAGGCTTTTAGTGTCGAAATCAGGTTACTTTTTCAAGGTTATGATCTTCAACACTTCAACGAGTTCCTTCTTTGACTTGCATTTCTACTTCGGGGGGAAGAGATTGAGATCATGATGCTTACACCTATTTGGGGGTCTAGTTTGGGTGGCCTTGTTTTAGCATGTGCAAGGCCTTTTAGCCATGGCCCAACAACCGATAGAATTCCTTTGCTTTCCTTGAGTGGTAGTGTTTCAAGAACCACTTCTAAGACATCTTGTTCAAGTTGAATGTCTTGGATTCGATCATCACTCCTCCATTCCTCTACAACCCAAATATATGGGGACCAAGTTTGCTAAATATTGATGGGATCAAGACTGAGAGAGTCCAAACCCTTGTTCTTAGGCACATCATATGCTTCAAGCACATGGTCCCCTAGCCCATTGTTTAGGGGGTGTTTGGGGCACATTCTTTTTATCATGGGGTCATTTTTCGTTTGGGCTCTTTCGTCTACTCAAAGTTCAGACTTTAGGGGACTTGACATCAGAGGTAGATAGGTATCCCCTAAGTCACATGGTTCGAATTCGAGTTTGGCAATTATTTGATTCGGTTCGAATTATTTTTCGATTCGAATGAGGTTCGTCATTAGGTTTGTCCATATATATATATAAAGCAAAGTCACATGGTTAAGATAAAATCTTCGGAAAAAATTAGGTTTGTTGATAGATTCGTTTATATAAATATTTCCAAAGTGTGTGTGTGTATAAAGTGAATAAATTAAATTATATATATAGTTATATAATTATATTTTTATAAACCAAGTAATATAAAATTTATAATAATTTAAAAAATTACAAAATCTAAACCAAGGCTGATTTGTTCGCCATGCTCCATCGCTAGCACTGATTCATTTTTTGACTTGAGTCACCTTTGGCCCCCATGGCAACATTCACTCACTCGCACAACCAACAAATGTATAGCTACCAGTTGTCGTGGCCGGTCAAATGAAATCTTAACTATCAAATTCTGACACCAAGTAAGTGGACGCGTCGATGTTTCCCTAGTGTTGCAGCTGCCAAGTTCGAACAACATGTAAGTGGATACGTGAGTTTAGTGCGGGGAACGAATGGAAAAAGTCAATGGGGAACCTCCTCAAATATCGAATCAGAGCCGAACCTCCTTGAATCAAAGTCGAACCTTCAATTTTTGTTGAAATTAGTCAAATTTGGAACTTCAACCTTGAAGTTCGACGAACCCTGTGACATTGTGTGCGTGTGTGTGGTCTATATATATATACATATAAAGTGAATAAATTAAATAATAATAATAATTTTTTTTTAAGGTCACGACCAAGCCAGACACCAAATTGGTGTATGAGACTCCCTTGTTTGTGGGACAAGGAACCTCCAAGGAGGAAACAAATGTTCTTAACCATTAGGCCCACTCAGGTTGTTATATATATATATAGTTACATAATTATATTTTTATAAACCAAGTAATATAAAATTTATAATAATTTAAAAAATTACAAAATCTAAACCCAAGCTGATTCTTTCGCCATGGTCCATTGCTAGCACTGACTCATTTTTTGACTTGAGTCACCTTTGGCCCCTATGGCAATATTCACTCACTTGCACAACCAACAAATGCATAGCTACCAGTCACCGTGGTTGGTCGAATGAAATCATAACTACCAAGTTTCGACATCAAGTGGATGCGTCGATGTTTCCCTCGGGTCGCAGCTGCCAAGTTTGAACGACATGTAAGTGGATGCGTCGATGTTTCCCTCGGGTCGCAGCTGCCAAGTTTGAACGACATGTAAGTGGATGCATGGGTATATTGTGGGGAACAAATGTAAAAAATCAACGCGAAACCTCCTCAAATCTCGAATCAGAGCTGAACCTCCTCGAATCAGAGCCGAACCTCCTCGAATCAAAGTCGAACCTTAAGTTTTTGTTGAAATTCGTCGAATTTCGAACTTCAACCTTGAAGTTCGGCGAATCTGTGACCTTGGGTATTTCCTTTCACTTTGCTCTTTTGAGGTTATCAGCTCGACGAGCACCTCTAGATCTGCTTGTGGGTGGTACTCAAGGTGTTTCGACTTCTTCGATGGTTTCCCTTTACACACCCTATGGCACCTCTCGCTGTCTAAGCATGCTTTGATTAGGGTCATCTATGAGGACATCTACAAAGTGTACATCCAGGTCCTCTGAATTGCACCAGCAGAGCACCTCTACTTGAAGATGGATTTTTACTTGGCACTTCTTGGAGTTGTAGGATGGAATCATTGCTCACTCCTTGTAAGCATGGAGACACTAGATGCACTCTCTTAGGAACACCACATACCGCACCTTGACAGGTCTTGCCAGCTTTGCTAGTGAAGGAGTTGCATCCCATTTTCAGATGCCCATTCTACTATGAGATCCATGGCCATTACCATTGCCTTTATTGGGATTTTGGGGGGCTCCCTCTCCACTTTCTTTTGATACCTTGACCATACATGCCTGTGCTTCTTATGAGAGAAGTGCTCAAATACAAATCTCAATCTTTGCAAGCCCCATCTTTGCCTGAGTCTTCCAGGTGTGGATCAGTTCTTACTTATAGGTTGCCTTGTCTTATTGAGGGAACAAGTGTCAAGCAGAGGTCTAGGATACTTCGGATCCTAGATTGGTGAGGTCCCGAGACTTCTCTTGGGTTTCTTCATCACCTCCCCCTTGGGGTGTTTGACCTACACCTTGAGGATTGTGAGGAGTTTGTTCTTCCAGACCACAGATCACACATCACTAGAGCAACAGATGGACCCAGAGCTGGGGTACACTGGACTGTTTTGTGGCTAGGCTTCTATGTGGGGTTTCTTTCCCTTGACCTTGGATGATGGGAGAGCGGGGCTTCTTCATTTGGTCATTCTGCCAGGATAGCACAGCCTGGTCCCCCTTAGTGTTGGTGATTTCATGGGAATATCATCCCCAGAAGCATCGACCCTCCACAGTGGTGGCTAGGCTTCTATGTGGGGTTTCTTTCCCTTGACCTTGGATGATGGGAGAGCGGGGCTTCCTCATTTGGTCATTCTGCCAGGATAGCACAGCCTGGTCCCCTTAGTGTTGGTGATTTCATGGGAATATCATCCACAGAAGCATCGACCCTCCACAGTGACTGGTGACTGACAGGGAAGCCTGCACTCAGCTCCCTTCCCCTGACTTCAATTTTCATTCTGCCAGGATAGCACAGCCTGGCCCCCCTTAGTGTTGGTGATTTCGTGGGAATATAATCCCCAGAAGCATCGACCCTCCACAGTGATTGGTGACTGACAGGGAAGCCTGCACTCAGCTCCCTTCCCCTGCCTTCAATTTTCAGGACTGACAGGATTTGCCATTTTCTTTCCCTTTTTTGCAGCACTGAGATCTTCAGTGGTTGGTCCTCTTATTGTATCACAACATCTACACTTTCTTATATCTTTATAGTTCGTAGCTAAATATGTAGCTCTGCTTTCATTTCTTTCACTTCTTACTTTCAGTATTGATCTAGGAGTTGCTTTTGCACTCCCACATTGTATTTACACTAGATTGTACATCTTTGTCCATTGACCTGCTTTTGTAGTCATTTGTTGGACGTCTATAAAATTATCTTATCTGCCATATATGTGCATGTTCCTGATGGATTGTCTCCCTTTTTTATGGGTCTTGTTTTTGGTTGTTCCCCGAAACTATGTTATTTAAGTTTACCTTAACATTTTTAATATAATGATGCCTGTTCAATAAAGGCCATCTTTAATTGCTTTTGTGGGGATGATTTCCAGAAAATCTCCTGGTGACTAAAGATGTTATTAAAATTGCTGATCTGGGTCTTGCTCGCGAGGTTTGCTCAGCACCCCCATACACAGAATATGTCTCAACAAGATGGTAAGTTCATAGAATGATGATATTAAATTCTAAGATTCTGGTATAAAATTAAACAGTTTGATATAATTTTATAACATAAGCTTATATTGATTTTTACCTGGCAGGTATCGTGCTCCTGAGGTTCTGCTTCAATCACCATCTTATAATAGTGCCACTGGTAAGCATTTTGTGGCAAGAAGAGTTGTGTAGTGTTATCCTCTAAGATTTGTCACTATCTAAAATTTTTGTGTGTAGCGTCATTATCTTTTGGTGGGCTAATTTTTTTATGCAACTTTGTATTATGAAAGATATGTGGGCGATGGGGGCCATAATGTCAGAACTCTTCACCTTGCAACCCCTGTTTCCTGGTTCTAGGTATGTGTCAAACATCATTCAAGGTTCAAATGTGGTTTGATTTGTTCTTTTTGTGCCTTGTTGGATTTCAGAATTATGAAATGGCTGATGGTTCTGTGAAATAATCTTGTTTTGGTGATGAATGCAGCGAAGTAGATGAGATTTACAAGATTTGCAGTGTCATTGGCACTCCTGATCATCGGACATGGACTGAAGGTCTGAGACTTGCAGCATCTATGAATTACCAGTTTCCCCAGGTTTGAAAATAAAATATCTGATTTGTATTATATTCCTGCATTGGACACTGTCTTTAGACTCTACTCCTTCATTATGAGTATAGAAGGTTTGTGTAGTGGTTTAGTATTTTCACTGCTGCATTTTATTTGCAAAATGGAATTCGTGAATTTACAGCTGCTGAAGTTATAACAAGATATAACGGACCAACTCAGGAAAATAATTGTGTTTGGATGATGCAGTTTAAGTCCACTGATCTTTCAGTTTTAATGCCAACTGCAAGTGAAGAAGCCATTGATCTTATGAGTGTAAGTTATTATCATTTTGAATTTTTATTCATCCTCGGTTTTCATTTTCTTGTTATCCTTGTAGGAATTTGGTTTTACATATTTCACTAAACTTGTATAAGTTCTGCAGTCACTGTTGTCATGGGATCCAGTTAAGAGGCCAACTGCAGCTGAATCACTCCGGCATCCTTTCTTTCAGGTCTATGTAATTCCAGTGGCATGTATCTTGTGTCGAGGAAGGTTGCCGCTTCTCTTTTCTGTATTGTGTCTGAGATTGTGGTTGGCTTTGTATTTTGTAGGCTTGCTTTTATGTTCCCCCATCCCTACGAGTGAGAGAAGCAGTTTTGAAGAACCAATCTCCAGGTTAGTTCTGTTTGTTTTGTGACAGCCAGGTTTGGGTGTTAAGATGAGTATTCGTTCTTTTAGATGAAGATAGGATAGTAAACCTTTTTTTTGTTTTATTTTTTGTTTAGTAAATACCCATTGCTCGAGTGCAAAATTATTCCAAATGTGGCCATAAGCATACTTTTAATGCTTGTACAGGACAAGTAGGTAGAGGAGCTTTCGGGAAGAAGTCTGATAACCAAAATTTTGATCCTCCATCTTATGCGAAAGCATACAGCAGTGTTCCTCTCAGAAAGAAAGATGGTTCTTTAAACCCTAGTAAGTAAAATGAGCTGGAGTAACTATCATAATGATACAAAATATGGTTAAGTATCTTTGTGGTTTTATAGTGAGGAGCAGAGCAAGGATATTAGTGCATTGCTTCATTTTGCTGATCTTTATACTTGTCTTTCCAGATGTTCCACAAAAAGGAGTGATGGAAAAACAGGTAAAGCCATATTAATGTCATCATATGCTTTTTTAGTATGCAATGCAATGATCTTCCTTCAAACATTTAAATGCCCCATGTAAAAGGTTCAGATTGGTTGCATATCTGAATGTGTAGGGTAGAGTGATTAGGTATCAGGATTCAGAGTTTTCTTTGTGTAATTCTTACAAACATGATTTCATCAGAAGAGGTCAAAAATTCCTTCTGAAATTGGTTAAAAAGAAGGAAGTCACTTGTCATCTTTTTCTGAGGGTGATACTAGTGTTAATTCCACTGTTTCAATGAGGGGTGTTTATTTTTCAAATGTTTTGCCACTTTGTGTTTGTATGGATAGAGTGCCACCTTATTAATTTTTAGAAGGATTTCTACATGCAAAAAAGGTTTTTAGTTTTCTCTCTTTGACAAGAGAATTATTGCTTTGTACCAGAATGCAAATCGTGAGCGATATGTAGTGAGCAATGTCAAACAGGGCCGCTTTCAACATATCAGCAATACAAAAGGTGCGGATGGATAACCAAACTGGATTGTTTAATTATTTTACAATTTTAACCAAATATTTTGAATTTAATTCCTTAATCTTACATGTGAAACATCTTGTTGATCCCTTCTTTCTTACCTTTTTCGTTTCAAAGAGTGGTTTTATGCTTTATCTATTGGATGTAAAGGTTCCAGAATGCTATATGGTTGGTGGAAATATACCTCTTTGTTCTTTCTGAAAACACAAAACTAAGCAAGTTGCCTTTGATCACTTTTTTTCCAAGGTAAAAACCAGATTTTATATTCAAAGGAGAATATAGAATACATTCTTCAGGTGCCAAAGCACAGAATACAACAAAAAATTGCAGAGAATTAACCGTCAACCTTCCAAGTCCAATATTTTAGCCCCTGACGAAAAGCCTGCCATATTCTAACCTACACTTCAGATTTTACAAAATCACATCCAAATGTCCAGATATAGTTACAGTTTTCCAGGATTACAAAAGTTCAAAAAGTAAATAAGCTTCAGCTACTGACTCTAAGACTACTTAAACCTCTGAATATCCAATCACTAGAATGATCCAATATCAAGTCTATTTACAGTAGAGACTCCATCAAAAAATTCTCTTTCAGATGCAACATTGTGTTCTCTGTATATATGTGTGGATGTAATAATTCAAACCAAGTTTTATTCTTTTTTAATTGAAAGCCCAAAGGCTGTAGTGTAATGTCTTGTATCAGCTTTTCCTCATTCATCCACTTAATCATATGTTGAGACACCATAAATTTGTAACCTATTGATCCCTTTTGCATCAGCCACCGTCATTAATGATCTAAGAACCATGAGCTCAGCGTAATTATTTGAACCAATGTCCAAACAGGCTTTAAACTTATAGTAGTGTCTCTCTTCCAGAAATAGTAGTCCCCACAGATCGCTTTTATGATCATCCCCTTGGGAGGTTCCGTCAAAGAAGCCGTAGGGAATTGACTTATCAACCTGTAGGACACTGAACTGTCGAGGAATCTGACATTTAATATCCTTTTTAAAACTTGAAATATAGCAGCTACCTGTGCAGAAACCTGAAATGGAGGAATAGATCTATTTTTCAAACAATAGTGTGTTATGAGCTTACCATATAGTCCAAAGAACAAGTAGAGGTATGGCTCTATTCTTCTTGAGTTCCTGCCTTTGAAACCAGAACTGTAAGCAATGTTCTATACTGTCCCCAGACCAAACATTTCCAAGACCAAAACTCTTGCTAATCTCCAACCACACCTGACATGTAAAAGGAAAGAATATGGCCAAATGTGAGATGGTCTCTTCATTATTTTTACTTAAAATACAATAACTGGGTACCTGTACCTGTCTCTTCTGAAGAAGTTCCCAAGTCAGTACTCTATTGCTCAAAGCTAGCCACATGTGAATGATATACTTTTTGGGAGCTCTTATCTTCCAGAGCTTAGACCACCACCACTTTGTGTCCTGCCTCACATCAGATGGCAAAGCAATATATCCCAGTCTAGTTGTATAGTTTACCCCAATTTGAATCATTCACCAGCCCAGACACTCCGATTCCTCCTTGATCCGAACATGCCACTTTTTCAACTCGTCCAGATATGTAGTTCATAAATTTGAAAAATGTCTTTGTAGACCCATCCCATGTTGCCACAAATCTGTAGAGTCCTGATCAACTATCTGATTTAATGTAAACAGACCTTGATCATGTAATTGCTGAGTCAACTCGTTTGGAAGGAAGATACCATTTCCACAGCTTAATATGGCATCTGCTCTGATACTAACAAGTCTTCCATTACCAACCTTCCAGGCTAGAAAATGTGCAATAACAAGAAGGCTAAAACCATGGCTTTCCAGTTATTATAAACATTTTTAGTACTCTTTCTATCACTTCTAATCTTACCCGATCTTGGAGTGAGATATTTCTGCACAATTGATCTTTTCCACAAACTTTCCAAACAGATGAATATGTTTGAGACCCCAATCCCCTTCACTATTTGGCTGAGCTAGAGTTTACTATTTTACAAGATGATATCTTCGCTGATCCGAGTTACCTTTCCAGAGGAAATTATAACACGTTTTCCTTTGTTAAAATAWTTGAAAAGTACTTACGCAAGTGTTTCTCATCACCTAGCCAAGGGGTGAGAAAGTGCCTAATGTGGACCCTAGTCATTTAATTTGTGAGAGACAAATTAAAAGGTGACTTTTTGGACTTTTAGGGAAAGTGGGTAACTTAAGTGATTTAATTTACACCCTTGATTTCATCTAATCTCAACCGTCGGATGAGATGACTCTTCACCTTTCCTCATGAGGTTGATTAGGGTAGGAGGGCGCACCCATTCTTGGGTTGTTCAATTTTTTGAGAGAGATCTGAGAAAGGAGAAGTCGAGCAGACTTGAGGAGGAGCTTTTTGCTGTTAAGAGCACGCATTCCAAGGCTAGCATTGGCATGCAAATTGAGGAGAGTACAGCATTAATTGCAGGCCGTATTGTACGGATTTGGTAGGCCATACAGCTTGAAAGTTGGCACAGAAATAGAGGCAAGGTACAACATTGAAGGAGCACCAGACTATGGATTTTTGAGGAGGCTGTACAGTAAAAAATGCACAGAAATCGAGGAGAAAGGTACAGCAAGAGGAACAGGCTGTAGTGTACAGATTTTAGCAGTCTGTACTGCTGTTTATTGCTGCACAGAAATCGAGAAATTTGCTGTGTTTTTTTTTCTGAGTTTTGGCACAGTTCCCAAGGTAGCGTACATGCATTTATTGCACAGATTTGTGCTGTTACAGTTTGGCACAATTTTCAAGGTGGCCGTACAGTCAAGGGGCACAGAAATCAAGGAGCTGACCTGTGCATTTATATAGGAAATTCTGTTACAAATTTTGAGGAGTTTTGCTCAGTATTTTGAAGACAAAGCTTGGCATGGTTTTCAAGATAAGTCTGTATTAAATTTATGAAATTATTGATTGCTGTAAAAGATTTCCTCACCCTTTGAAATAATAAAAATTCCCTCTCTCACTGGTTTTCCCCTTGTGGGTTTTTCCAGGGTCGCTGTTAGACCAAAAATCTGTGTAAATTTTCTGAATATAGTGCTGCTGATATGATTTTATTTCTGCATTAAATATTGTTCAGAATCCTCGTGTTTCAGTTCTGAAAAGTTGTTTATATGCTGAGTTTATTTGACTGTCATAAAACTGAGTTTGGGCATTAAACATTGGCTGAAAATCAGCGAGACTTGAAACTGGGTGGGGTCTGAAATTTTACATGGTATTAGAGCTGAGTTAAAGAGAAACAGATTTATATGAGCAAGTCAGAAAAGAGGGACAACAGTCAGTTCACCGGACATAAATTTGAATTTTTCATTTTCAGCAGAAAATGGTCAATGGCTACTAGTTTGAGGGTTGAGGACAGACTTGATGGGGCAGTGAACTTTGGTGCTTGGAAGGAGAGGATGATCTTACTGATGCAAGAAAGTGAGTTATGGGATATCGTTGAGAATTCCACAACAAATCTTGTGAATGTACTCACAGATGCAACTCTTCTAGTAGCATACACCAAGAAGAGTATCAAGGCCAAGAGAATTATCCTTGATGCCATCAAGGGCCATTTGATTTCTCATGTGACAGGGAAGGTAAATGCCTACGAGATGTGGGAGTCCTTAACGAAGTTGTAGCAGAGTACAAATGAGAACCGGAAGATGGTTTTGAGGGAAAAACTAAAGAGCATTAAAATGACCAAGGTTGAAAATGTGGTCACATATCTTACCAGGTTGACACATGTGAGAGATGAGCTTGGAGCTGTGGGGGAGGCCATTGTTGACAGTGAACTTGTGAGGACAACATTGAATGGAGTTTCCAAACAATGGGCTGTTTTTGTTGAGAGCATTATGGCTAGGGAGAACCTTCCCAAGTGGGAACGTCTTTGGGATGACTTTGTTTAGGAGGAGACCCAGAGAGGTTATGTGCATGGCAGTTCATCTACAGGTCATGATGGGGAGAATGTGGCTATTGCTGCCAACAAGAAGAAGAAATTCGAAAGGGGTCCTAAGGGAGGAAACAAACCGAAGGGTGAAGGCAAGAAGGATATGAGCAAAGTCAAGTGCTTTGCATGTCACAAGTTTGGGCACTATGCAGGGCAATGTTCGAACAAGAAGAAGAAGTAGACAACAACTTCAACAACGATGGAGGAGTTCTTTGCCAAATTTGATAAGGAGTTTTCCTTAGTAGTATGTCTTTTCACTAGGACCACTCATTCCAGTGTGTCGTATATTGACAGTGGTGCCTCCCGCCATATGACAGGTGTTCGTGAGCACTTGATAGATCTTACTCAGATTGGTGATCTTGAGGTAGTTCTTGGAGATGACCAGGTGGTTGAGGCAATTGGTAGTGGGCCAGTATCTTTTCAAAGGGAGTCTCTACCTCCCATGTTGTTGAGAGAGGTCCTATATGTTCCTGGCTTGAAGAAGAACTTGGTTTCAGTTTTTTCTATTGAGAGGGGTTATGAGGTGTTGTTCCATGATGGACAGGTGCTCCTATTGCCCAAGGGGTCCAATATCACTTCGGCCAAAGTGATTGGGACTCGACATGAGAAGTTGTACAAGCTCATGTTCTAGCTAGCGAGTGCATTATGTTATTCTATCGGCAGTAGCAATCTTGTGAGCTATGGCACAGGAGGATGGCTCATTTGCATCATGGGGCTCTGAGGATATTGAGGGAGATTGTGATTGGAGTTCTAGATTTCAGTACAGAGCACCAGGAGTTGTGCAAGGGGTGTGCTTTGGGAAAGTACACCAAGACTTCTTTTCCAAGCAGTGACAGTAGAGCAACAAGTATCCTTGATCTTATTCATTTGATGTATGTGGCTTGATGTCTTCGACATCTTTGACTCGTTGTTTATACTATGTCATATTCATTGATGACTTCTCACGAAAGTCTTAGATTTTCTTCATGAAGACCAACGGATAGGTCTTCAATCGGTTCCAAGAGTGGGAAGAACTAGATTGGGAAGAAAATCAAAGTTCTGAGGACAGACAATGGGGGTGAGTATACCTCTAAAGAGTTCATGGACTTTTGTGCAGGAGGGGGAATCATGAGAGAGTTGACTGTTCCTTATAAATTACAGCAGAATGGGGTTGCTGAGAGAAAAAACACGGCCATAGTTGGGGCTGCGAGAGCCATGTTACATGATCAGGGACTACCACTTTTTCTTTGGGCTGAGGCATGCTACACTGCAGTTTATCTGCAGAACAGGAGTCCACACAAAACAGTGGGGAGTATGACTCTTGATGAGGCTTTCTCTGGGAAGAGGCCTGAGGTGGGGCACTTTAAGAGTTTTGGGTGCCTTACATATTCACATGTCCCTTCTGAGAAGAGGACAAAGCTAGAACCCACAACAGAGAAGGGAATCTTTGTTGGGTATAGCGAGACTTCAAAGGCTTTCCGCATATACATCCCTTCCTTGAGGAAGATAATTTTGAGAAGGGATGTGAGATTTTAGGAGGATGGAGCCTTTAGGAAGTCATGAGGGACAGAGAGCATTGAGCAGTCATCACCTCAGATTCAGGTGAGTCCACAACAGACTTCAGTGACACAGAGTTTGGGACCACCAGTTTTGGTGACGACTGGTCCACAGGTTACAGGGCCACATATGTCAGGATCACAGGTTACTGGTCCACGGGTTTCATGATCGAGTTCTCCAGATTCTACTTCAGGGTCACAGTCTTCAGGTGATGGGGTTGAGCAGGGAGAGTCCCCTCCACGGGACACTACTTCATAGAGGAGGAGGCCCAAGTGGCACAAAAATCGAGTAGAAATTAAGAAGAGTTATGATAGGAGGGCAAGGAAGAGGCTCTGGGTTTTCTTTATTTTGGATATTGTGATTCATGTATGTTGGGACAACATGAAATGGGCTTGATCCTTGGGCGTGTGTGCTCTTCATCAAACTATATTTTGAAAAAGCTTATGATTTTGTGGAGTTCCCTTATTAAAGGCATTTAATTGCTAGAGCTTGATGCTAGGTAATTAGTTAATGGATATTTTGTTGATGATTCATTCCTTACCATTCTTGAAGAAGAAGCCTTGTGGGATTACACTATGGAGTGTGTTTAGTCTTTTTGTTTTGCATTTGGTTCCAATATTCAGTGGGCCAAAACCCAATGTTGTAGGCAATACCAATGCCAAACTCTTGGATAGCTTGAAGGACAAATGGTTTTTGGATTGAGCTTGATTTGAAATTCAAGTTTCTTGGGACACACTTTGCTTTCCAAGCTTCGTCTAAAGAGATTTGGGAGGTGGTGGTCCAGACTCCATAGAGTTGAAAAGAAGATTGAAAAATTGATCACTAAACCTTTTGCTTTATCAACCAAATTTCGATTTGTACGAAAGTTCTTGCAACCAGGTATGTTTATTACTCTTCATGCTAGTTCGCTTCCATGAAGTCTTATTATATGTTGGAAAATCCCTTTGAGGAGTTTTCTTTGGATCTACAATTTTGGTTGCAAAGGTTTCCATAGAGTCAACTCGGATTTATGTTGTACTTGTAGAGATTAAGGGGTATGGGGATCTTGAAAAGTTGCATGCATGCCCAAGCCTTGTGTGCAAATTGAGTATTTAGATGTTGGAAGGAAGGGAGGATAGGAAGGTGCTTCAAAAATGTAATTTGCCAACTTAATTTTGTGCTTTGTTAGTGCTTGTTGTTAGAGCAGGGTTACATGATTTGTGGTTGTATATTGGAATTGGCAAAATGATTGGGTGGAAGTACAACAATTGTCTTGAGTTTAGGAATTGTGGGCGAGAGTATATATATATATATATTATAAATGCAAATAAAATATTTAGGAACAATTGTATGCAAATGTAAAATTCTACATTGTAATGATTTAGATACCTAATGATAAAGCCATAAACTAGTTATAAACATTCACATATAATTTTATATTGCAAAAGTGGAAAATATTACGTTTTAATATTCAGTTCAGTTTTCATGAATCATGACAAATATTATATATCAGAATATGACTTTTAGAAATGTCAAAATCACATCATGACTTTTGAGAACAGATTTCATATTTATACATTTAAGTCAAAATTACTAAAAACTGAGCTTATCTTGAAAGCTCCAAGAGTCCAAAGTCTAGTAATCTTGTTGCCACTCCAAATCATAGACTCCAGAGTCTACATTCTCAAATGGAACATCATGTGATCATAAGAAGGCACCATCAACACTCTAATTAGAAGAATTAGTAGTAGCACGCTGCCCACCAACAATAGAAGCAATAGAGCATCCCATAACTGACCCAAACGAGCCTTCGTCATCCTCAACATGAAAAGGATTGTTGGAAGAAGATCCTAATGAGAGGTCAACCAACTGCACTCAAGGATATCGACGTCCCCATATTCAGTTTCACAATGTCAATTTTTACATGCACATATGTCTATGTCACTAATTTCAGATCTGAAAATTACTTCCTAGTGATCAAACAGTAAACCCTAGTTGTTATCACTGAGCAATTTTACACTGAAATTATTAACTGAAAATTATAGCAGCAAAAACAATCAAGATCAGAGGTGAACCATCAATGCACATGAGACACAAAATTTCACAATGACAAAATCACTAAAAACTGAGGATAAACCTAGTCCTCTTCAGCAAATACAAAACCAACAAAATACCCGGAAAATCCTCTGCCCACAAATCTGTTGCAGACACTTGTACTGCCTGCTGACGTCAACCATACGACAACTAATGTCAGTGGTATGGACAGACAAGAAAATCCACATGTGCAGACTGTACCTGCTCCTTCACATGTGCGGACTGTCACACGTGTGATTGTACGGATTGTCTGTACAGTTCTGTTCACATGTGTGGCTTGTACGACTCCTTCGCACATGCGGCTATACTCCTTCCTCACATGTGCGACATGGTGCTTCTCTCTCCTCGTACGTGTGACTTCACACGTGTGGCCTCTCTTGGTTGTTACAAAAGCTTTCCTTGGCTGAAAACAGAAACAAAAATCCTCCAAGAAACCCTAGGCCAGATTTGTCACAATTGCAGAATTTCCCTTGTTGAAATTTCCAAGCTCCTAGCACAAGTGCACTCACTTATGCTAACTCCATAATGACACAATGAGATTTGTCACAATCTCCTCTCTCCTTATATAGGAGTCCAATGAGTGAGTGTAGGAACCCCTTCTAAACTCAACAACTAATTAGAATATTTTGTTCTTCTTTGTGGGTGTTGTTGCCGTCCTAATACACACCTGGGGTAACGTGGAAGAAACTTTCAATCCACTTGGTGTGTCTTTGGGGGTAAGTTTCGAGTCAAGGTGTTGTCACCTGATCCTCAACTCCTCCGTCTAGGCCAACTCCTAGCGAAGCCAAGGGGGGTTGTCCCTATGAAAAATAATCTAAGGCTTTTCTAAACTAAGAAAGCAAAAGCACTTAATTTTAGGAGTTTATATTTTTGAAACACAAGATAATATCGGCACAACATAAGTTAATCAAAAAAGGATACCGCCTGTTGAAACCAACCATGAACATTCATCAATCATCACACAAAATAAAGATAATCTTTGCATCAATAGATAGAATGACAATTGATAAACATGAAAGACCAGTGCCAGATAAAATAATAAAATGTGATGTGATGAATGTGTCCCGTTAATTTTATCTTTAGTATTTTAATTAAGGGATTTGGGCAATTATTAGAAAAGTTTTGAGACAGTGAAGTGGGGATTAAAGTCGATGTCCCCACTCTTTGTGTGCAAAGTGTAATGTGGCCTCCTTGTGCGTTACACACCAATCTTATAGACTTACCGACCGGGTGTGCCGCAGGTCCAACGAGGCGAGTTACCCCTTGACTTGACACACTCCACCCAGGGTAGAGGTCTTAGATGAATAATGCCACTTAGAGATTGTCTTAGTTATACTAGCATGCACTGTTCAAATCGTTTTTAGGTCTCCAAAGCACTTGGACGTGGACGTGACAGCGGGCTTGCATATGAGATTTGAACAATTGGGGTTTATTCCAATAACTTTGCAAAAAAGGAAACTAGTAATAAGCAAACCTAGAACTTGCAGTTGATTTTAAAACTTCGAGTTAATGAGATGAGTTAATTTTAGCTTGTTTATGCATGCGAAACTAAATAAAACCAATGAAACGGAACACAACCCCGAAAAGCAAGAAAAAACAAAAGACACTAGTTTCCCCCCAGGGGCAGGGGAAACAACTAAAGACGAGCTTTGTGGCTCACCAACTTTATTACAAAATGAAACTACTTTTCTTTTTAGATACACTTGATCTTTATATTGGGAGATCAAGTGTTTACAAAGCGTTTTCAAGAAAGAAATTGAAATACAAAGCTCCCGGGAGCACCGGGAGGGTCTTGGAAGAGGCTAAACTTCAAAATTTCAGCAGCACCTCCTCTTGTACCTGTTATATCTGCGATAAAACAACAAACAATCAAATGCAAAAGATGATCAAAAACACTTTAAAAGTGTCTTTGGTCAACCCAAAAAATTTGTAATTAAATGCTAAGTTAAATTATGCTAAAACATGAAAAATAACTAAGGAGTGAGAGCTAGATAGCTAACCTCCTTAGGATCTTTTAGGCTAATTAGAAATCAACAAATAAAGCAACTTAGATTTGCAGATTTATACTTTAAAATTATGTAAATATTTGTCTACCACTAGTCTAAAAAATACTAGGAAATTAAAGGCTAACTAGAGACAAATTTGAGCTAGATCTAGGAAAGAGATAAAATTCTTTTTAACCAACTTCAGATCTAGCTTTTAGAGATGCATGCAACTGATATAGAACATATTTATCCTTTTAAGATTAGTTATAAGTCCTTGCATGCAACAGAAAACCAAAGAGAACGATAAATTTTTTATAGAAATTTGAGAGAGAATGGGAAAGAGATAATTTGAAACCAGGAACTTGGGCGATGGAGTCCAACTGATGTGTTGAAGAGGGGAATCCTTCCACTGGATGCAATTGAAGGTGCTGGAAATTCAAGCAAGAACCTTCCACTCCTCTAAAGTAGAGACCCTGCAAACTTAAAATACCCTTGCAAGCAAACCGTTAAAATATCCTACACATAAACCTTGAAAGCATGCAATTAAAACAATAACAACATGGATTCATAGATTGAAATGTGATAAAATAAGAATTAACAAGACAAACTAGTTTACTAATACCTTATCAAATGAACAAGTAATAGTTGCAAGTTTACCATACTCAAAGCACCATTAAGGGAGAAGATCCTCCACACATTTGCACAAGACACCACACAGAGCTCCAAATTCTTTATTCCTTTAATGAAATAGCAATGATACAATACAATACTTCTTCCCATGAATTCTGACTAGTGTGGAAGGAGGGGTTGCCTTTCTTATATAGCTTTAGGGGTGACAATTCCTAGGTAGCTATGCGCTAGGGTTAGAGTTAGGGTTTAGGAAGAGCATGGGTGATGAGGGAGTGGCGCACTAGTGAAGGTGAAGGGGAGTGATGTGGAGTGAAGGCGAGTGATGTGAGGTGAGAGTGGGAGTGAAGGGTGAGTGATGGGGTAGTTAAGGAAGGTGTGGGCCATTGGGATATGTGCCCATGCTCTAGGAATGCGCCAACTAGGATGTGGGGTCGAGTTCCCACATTGGGATCTCCCCCTAAAGCCATGTCATCTTGTTAGATTTTAGGGTAATTTTAAAATGGCAGTCTCTTTTAATTTCAGTGCTAGAACACCTTAGATCTTAATCACAAACAGAGATAACAGCATAAGGGAATATAGATCTATCATCTATGACAGACTAAAACAGTAGAAGAAGGAAACTTCAATTCATAAGCAATAGAATACAGATCATAACAGTGATCAAAAAGCCTCTAAGTATAACAGCAGAGATCTATAATCTAATAGATCTATATCAGTAGATCTACAATTGCTATGTCACATGGTTCGGGTTCGAGTTCTGGTTCGACAACGATTAGGTTCGATTAGGGTTGAATTTTCCAGCGAGTTGAATGAGGAGGTTGAAACTTTTAGGTTGAATATATATATATATATATATATAAGAAATTAACATCAATACACATATGATTGATAATTAAACTATAGTCTACATCAACAAATTGGAAAAATTAGATTTGTAGAGCGATATTCAACTTCAAAATTTAAAGGATCTGGTATCCATAGTAATGTCCATTGTCAAATACTTATAAGTTATAAGTTATAGCATTATAATCTCTAAAACAATTCACAAATTCTAAAACATGATAAAAAAAATTTGAAAAAATTCACAAGTTCTAAAACATGATAAAAGAAATTTGAACATACTGATTACAAGTACAAGTTATGATTACAAGTCTACAAATTACAAAGCGAGAGTAGAACATGTTGAAGATTTCGAAATTTAAAAGCAAGTCCATAATGTCCAAATGACTATAATCCTCAAATGGTTATGTCCAAAGTGGTTTATAACCCACTTAAAGGGACTCTTGCATCATACCAAGAATAGAAACTCCAAAAGTGGAAAATGGGACTAACAATGGGGGCATAGTGAGTTTAAATAACTTTGTGGAATTGTCAAATGTGGTCAACATGACTAATGAGATTAGTCGAAACGCTATTGAAGACTAAATCACCCTAAAGTTACCTCTACCACTTGCGTTGAGAGTTGACCCGGTCTCTTTGACTGCCCAAAATGGCCATGGGTAACTTCTTGTGATGGGTTTCTCTATGTGGAAATCGGTGAGGAAAGATGCGTGTTAAATTGACATGTCCAATGCCACAGTTCTTGCTGCTTCTCTTGTCTTGGTTTTCTTAGCAGCTGTGAAGTATGGATGAGTTTCTAGCACAATACTTTCAGACATTAGTGCCCAACTACCACAGATTTTTGCCATACCATGACAAACTAAGCTTTTTTCTGTCTGAAGATATCATAGTTTCAATGTTTAACATACAACATTGATTTTATTTTTAATTTGTTTTTTCTTCATCTAATCTCATTGATTTTGAGTTTGTCCCAGGTGGATAGTACAATTGAGCACTTGTTCATTAAAATTTCTCTATTGCTTTTCGATATGAGGTGTACAAAAGAAATACATTTTTAGATTTAGGAACTTGAAAGAAATACCATTTAAATTAGGCTTGAGAGTTCGACTTGAGGTTCAATTGAAGTTACGACTTAAAGGTTAGTTCGACTTAGGTTAATTCCTTGCTTAGAGTGCATAGGGTTTGAAGATTCAGGTTCGCCGAACCTGAATGAACTTAATTTTTTTGATGGGGTTCGCCCAATTTCGAACCTCAAGCTTGGGGTTAAAATGAATACAGCTTGACATAGGATCTATGACAGACTAAAACAATAGAAGAAGGAAACTTCAATTCACAAGCAATAGAATCTGAGTCATCATTGATGATGAAAAGCCTCTAGTATGCTGTGAGATCTATAATCTAATAGATCTATACCAGTAGATCGGTGGAATCTCTATTTTTATTTTGAAGCAACGATGAAATTACAAACCCTTTGATAATGTGACGAGATCAAACTAGGTGTTGACATGATTTTAATGTGGTGAACACAATTCTATGAGAATTAAAACTGTTTCTATGGTAGGGTTCAAGCAATAAACAAAAGAAGATCACTTGATTCTAGCAACTCAGATCTGAGCCTTTTAGAAGAAGCAATTTAGTACATACCTGGTACCAACTTTACACGTGAAGATAGTACACCACCACACAATAGAAATAGGTCACGAGTGTTTTGCTCAGTTAAAGGTTCGGTTCAAATCTATTTGAGATCTTTATGCCATCGATTGAAGGAAGATTTCATGCCACCAAGTCCAACGAGGTTATAAAGCTGGAACATATGGGTTTCCAAATCCCTCAAAACACTTTCAGATCTGGAGTATTCTAGAGTATACACGCTAGCCACAGCAGTGAGCTCTTATAATTCATACACAATAGCTATAGCAAGAAACAGGTAGCTGGGAGAGATTCGACACCTAGAGAGAAAGTGTGGCAACCAGATAACAAGGTGAGCGGCACTCAGCTATACCCTCAACAGGCAGCGGCACACTCAACAGCGGCGGCACCATGCGCAATGAACGCACTTCCTCCAGCGGTAGCGGCACTAAGCGAAGGAACAAGGCTGCAGCGGCAAAGGTAGAGCGAAGGCCGCCAAGCTCCGGGGACCAATAGACACAAGGTAAGAGTCCGGACCAAGCTCCCGCGAGGAGTAACGATCCGCGGCGGTACGTAAAGAAGGCACACCGATCGGCCCGAGGAGAGTCCGCAGCACCGCAGTAGTAGAAGGTCCGCCACACCACGAACAGCGGTAATAAACCTCCACCAGGAGCTTAGGCGCTCCACACTACATGGCCGATACTTGAGATAGAGTGGCACCTCACCAAGAGGTAGCAATAGGTATAAGGCGCACCACACCGCAAGCGACGAGAAAAATTACCAGGAAGGTAGGGCAGGCGAGCTCTAGAGACTCCGGCTATCTACGAAGAGTAAAGAGTAATGTGTGTGTGAGGTGTTAGGAGGGAGGAAGGGTCTCTTAAATAATGATTAGGGCCAAGGTTAGGGCTAGGTTGCAGAGTGCTATAGGGCTAAGTAGGAGTAAGGTTTGGTTACCATAAATGTGCACATGTTTAAATTATAAATTTAAACGTAGGGCGAACCCTAACCCAAAAAGTAAAACAAAGGCCCATAACAAAGCGTAGACAAAGCCCACATGGCCAGGACGAAATCCGGCAATAAAGGACCCCGAGGAACGATCAACCGAGGCGGAGAGGGTTAACAAGGTTGGCATACTCATTCAGCTGAGTCGCATGGGGCTATTACTTTATCTTTACTGCATATGGGACTTTATCCCCTCTTGTGGTCATGTCCTTCTTCCAGGAAGGTCAAGTACCATCAAGATTTACCTGGAGTCAGGAGGGCCGAGATCCAACCATGCTTTGGGGCATGACACCACAGGGCCCCAGTCCGGGGCCCTAGATATATCTAGAGGGTGTTTTGGTAACTAGTCCCGATTAAGACTTCCATGCCAAACATGGGTACCTGAACCCAATGGGAGTTTCAGGTGTCTGGGGTCTTTAAATGCCAGTCCCGGACGAACTTCCATACTCGAGCATGGGTACCTGGCTGATCGAGGCCCTAGAGACCTCTAGGGGATATTCAAATGCTTGGTCCCAGACCAAGACTCCATGCCACAGGCATGGTTACCTGAATTTACCGGAAAGTCGGGCCCTAGAGATATCTAGGGTCTTCAAATGCGTCCCAGACCAAGACTCCCATACCCGAGGCATAGTTGCCACTGGTTGCAGATCGGGGCCCTAGAGATATCTAGGGTCTTCAAATGTAAGTCCCGGACCAGGGGCTCCCTGCCGACATGGTTACCTGAATTTGAAATCCGAGGGCCCTAAAGAATATCTAGGGTGTTTCAAATGCTTGGTCCCGGTCCAAGACTTCCATACCCGGGCATGGTACCTGGGGCTGAGTCAGGGGGCCCTGGGCTGTTATTAGGGTCTTTATCAGAATGGTCCCAGTTACATGCCCGAGGAGTGCAGGG
This sequence comes from Picea sitchensis, assembly GCA_010110895.2. Classification (NCBI taxonomy): domain Eukaryota; kingdom Viridiplantae; phylum Streptophyta; class Pinopsida; order Pinales; family Pinaceae; genus Picea; species Picea sitchensis. The sequence goes on along the minus strand of SNQJ01S0002425.1, from coordinate 144,079 downwards.
GCTACGTTCTTTATCTGGGGTCTTAGCCATCCTCAGGAGGGGCCCAAACCATTGCCTTAAATTTAACCTCCCCTCTGACCAAAGAGGTATCCCTGAAACTACACCAAGCTTGTATGCAAACTTTATCAAAGGCGGTGGCTTGGTGAAAATGTCATTTATGCGATTTACGCGCTGTCGAGACTTGCTTATAAAGAGAACTTTCCTGCAATTATCCCGGATATAATGATATCTGTTTTAGTAATGTTCCGATGAAATCATGAAACCGGGTTTCTCTATTGAGCTTTATCACGACTTTGGTTATCCTGATTAATATAAGCGGCAGACTCAAACTACGTCACGAATCGTCGAAAGTAACTTTTAAAGGCCACAACGCTTCTACGCTAGTAGGTACTATCGATGTCCTTTCACTCTGCCGATTAACTTTGAGCTCTGAAGCCACTGTTTCCTATTTGGACCCGGGGAAGGCTGATCAACAACTGACAATATCAGGAGGTACTCTTCAGGTCCTATGCTTGCCCATCCAATCACAGACTGACCGTAGTCATATACCTCTACTTGAAGTGTATATCACGAGGTTGTATCTCGGAATGTGTTTCACAGTAACCGTATGTAAGTGATTTGGTTCACATATGACTTGACTGAAAACACTTACCGTATACCAGATATGCGATCTCACATACTCTGAGATAAATCGATGCCCAGACTTGGCTGGCTTTACGATCACCATTAGGAATTCTTTAAATTGGAGATCATTTGTGTGCTCATGTGTTTCGAGTTTGTCCTCCCAAAACTGCGAAGCACATCAAATTGCATATTTGCCACATGAGAGTTATCTCTCCTGATTTCTGCCAAAAATTTTAAGCTCAGTAATGTGAAAGATTAAAGTCTTTCATTTCAAGCTCCCTCTTAATCGAGCTATAAAGATTCTTTTCTTGTAAGGAACAGATGAAGATTTTTGAACAATCTTCACATAAGGATGATCTCAAAATTTTGTTATACCAAGCTCCAGAGTTATAATTCATGAGATTCTTTTCATGGATAGCTTCTTGTTTTTACTTCTTTATTAAAACAAGTTTAACATCTGTCGGATGAAGTACCAAAGCAAGAATGTGACAAAAGGATCATGGAGAAGGTAAGGATATAGGTCATGAGCCACAAGTATAGACCATACATCATTCTTTCTTGTTCCCTTTTAGTCAAGAGTGCAGCAGCACTACGTCGGTTGCTCCCTCGTCCACAGCTTTCTCTAAGCATTTGAATCGTCCGGTGTCTTAATTTTCAAAGAAGTTCTACGTGCTAAAAGGCCCGACTCGGACTTAGGTTCTTCGACTTTAAGCGGTGGTACAAACTCAGAAGTTCTCCAATATTATACTGTGTTTGAAGTTCTTTCAACAATAGGCAAAAGGAACTATGAATCAGCCCCTGGTACAACTTCTATGGATGCACAGTCATTGCCACCCTTGCACATGGGACAATAGCATGTCATTTATCCGACATGTCTACAATAAAACACTACATAGCTCCAACATTTCATAAATCTCCTCTGAATCCGGCTTTGACCAATGAGCGCTTTTTCAATCCACCTTTCATCAATTTCCCTAACATATCTTGCATCATCTCACACGCCACTTTCGCGGCATAGATGTTAGTCGAGGAAAGACATGTGTCTCAGAGCATTCAGATTCCAACTCTAGGAGACACTTGGCTGCACGTTTTGCCATCTCAGTATTTTCATGGACCCTGCAGGCACCAAGCAAAACCCCCAGATAACAGCATCAGGTTTATAAGGCATTTGGTTAATGAAATCCTCAACCTCTTCAAGGCATCCAACGCAGCCAAGAAGGTCAACCATGCAAGCATAGTGGTCCAGTCTTTGGTCTGATACAATGATCACGACTCATGGAATCAAAGTAATGGTGACCTTCATCTGTTAGGCCCGCATGTCTACATGCAGTGAGGACACCAACGAAGGTGACATGGTTTGGCTTCATGCCCATTTGCCACATTTGTTCAAAGATGCAAAGGGCTTCCTCACCAAACCCATGTTGTGCATATCCCAGAATCATCGCAGTTCAGGTGACAACATTTCAGCTTGGTATATTATTAAACACCTTTCGTGCATCATCAATGTTCCCATGTCAATAAGACTACTTCCATAGAAACATCAAATTCGAGCCGGGGTTTAACAATAGGTCATGTGAATCGCCTACCATGTTCCAAAGTTTATGAGAACGCCACATGCTCTTAGAGCACTGGTAAAGATGAGTAACTCTGGCTCCATGCCTGTCTGTCGCATTTGGTAAGAGAGTTGTAAGGCTTCCTCATAGTGCCCACTGTTGTACGCATCACGAAGCATGGCGGTCGAGGAGATTATGTCGCTTGGGCGTTACGTCAAACCGATGCGTGCATCCTCTATTCCATCCGATATACCGCGGTGAAGAGATTCTCCAATGGAAATGTCTTTGTTTAAGCTTCGACTCTACAAACATGGATTGCTTTCCATGTTCAAAGAGTTGTCGAGACCAGAGCCCACATAAAAGCGATGGCAAAAAAAAAAATCCGGCTCCATGCCTTCCACTTGCACTTGTCTGAAAATTTTAGAGTCTCCTCACTATGCTCATACTGAACATATCCTGTAATTACAGTAGTTCATGACACCATATTCCTTTCATGTATTTTGTCAAACTCTTGCTGTGCTACATCTATTCTCCCACATGGAAACAAATGAATTACTTATAGAAACATTGCATTCAAACCCAGTTGTAATAATGTTGGCATGAATCTGCTTGCCCTGTTCCCGAGCTACTAAGCTCGTGCACGCCCTAAGCATATTGCCAAGAATGAATGCATCAATCTTCGTTCCTGTCTGTTGCATTTCACAAAGCGGATCCAAAGCTTTGCACTTTCCTTCTCTTCTTTGCGCACATATGTTGCAATCATGATTGTCCAAGAGACCATATTCCGTTTAGGCATAATGTTAAACAGATACCATGCATCCTCTATGCTAATGAATCAAAATTTTGCACAGGAATCCTGTTGTCTCTTGAACCTATTCTTATCTTTTAGATTGATAGAATGTTTTTCCTGCTGTGCCTCAGTTGGGGACATAAATTTGAGTTCGATGATGGTCTTGGCAGAAGCAATTGCCACCCTTATTAAATTAAATTCCGATGGAGCCGCTCCACACTGCACTTAGTGGCGGCCGTTTGACATAAAGGTTATGGCATTGCAATGGGTGAGGCCTCGGTGATTAAGTGATGAATCTTTGATTCTTGTCATGAGGAAGGTTTAATTTTATCTCGATGCGCAAATACCTTAGTGAAGGATCTACGTGGGCTAAAGGCTTCTTCTTGAGCTTCTTCCCGTCCATAGCTCTGAAACCATGTTGTTAGATTTTTAGGGGTAATTTTAAAGATAGGCGGAGTCTCTTTTTAATTTGAGTGCTAGAACACCTTAGATCTTAATCACAAGCAGAGAATGTGACATAAGGGAATTATAGATCTATGACGGAACTAAAAAGCGATTAGAAGAAGGAAACTTCAATTCATAAGCAATGGAACATAGATCATAACAGTGATCAAAAGCCTCTAAGTATAACTTGTTGAGATCTATAATCCTAATAGATCTATATGATGAATCTACAATTGATCTCACAATTTTATTTGAAACAACGGTGGTAAACCCTTTCAATGTGTAACAGCAGATCAAACTAACAGTGATGCAAACCCTTTCAATTTTAATCAGCAGACTGAACACAATTCAACAGGGATATAAAGCTTCTTTTCTATATGACTGAGGTTAAACAATAAACAAAGAAGATCACTTAGATTCTAGCAACTTAGATCTGAACCTTTTAGAAGAAATAATATAGAACATACCTGGTACCAACTTTAACTGTGAAGATGGTACACCACCACAATAGAAATAGGTCATGAATGTTATGCTTTCGAGTTAAAGGTTCGGTTCAAATCTATTTGAGATCTTTATGCCATCGATTGAAGGAAGATTTCATGCCACCAAGTCAACGAGGGTTATAGGATAGACACCACGGTTTCAAAACCCTCAATACATTTTCAGATCTGGAAGTATTCTAGAATATACACCCTAGCCACAGCAGTGAGCTCTTATAACTCATACACAACAACTATAGCAAGCAACATGTAGCTGGGAACGATACGACACCTAGAGAGAAGGTATGGCAGCCATAAAACAAGGTGTGCAACACTCACAGTACCCTCAGCGGTGGCGGCACCCTCAACTAGCGGCTGACACCACAATGCTGCAATGAACACTTCCTCAGGGCGGCGGCACTTCATGAAGAGGAACAAGGCTGCAACAATAAGGTAGAGCGAGGAAACATGAAGCTCGGGGACAATAGACACAAGGTAGGTCGGACCAAGCTCACAGGTAACAGTCACGACAGGCTGTAAAGAAGGCACACCAACCGGTCGGTATTGAGGAGTCCGCAGCACTACGATGGTAGAAGGTCCATACAGTACAGCGATGTCAACCTCCTCGGGGAATAGGCCGCTCCACACTACATGACAGTAACAAGGATAGGCTGCACCTCACCAAAGAATAGCAATAGGTATAGGCCACACCACCACCAAACAACAACGGAAAAATGCACCAGGTGGGAGGCCGTGAGCTCTAGGAGACTCCACACTATCACAAGGTAGAGTAAGTGTGTGTGTGAAGGGGTGGGAGGAAGGGTCTCTTAAATGAAGTAGTTAGGGCAAAGGTTAGGGCTAGGTTGGAAGTGCTAGGGCTAAGTAGAGTAAGTTTAAGTTACCATAAATGTGTTACATGTTTAAATTATGAATTTAAAAATAAAAAAAAAAAAAAAAAAAAAAAAAAAAAAACAAAAGGCCCATAACAAAGGTAAGGAGTTACACAAAGCCCACAAGGGACAACCAACAACCTCAAGGAACCAAAACAATCAACCAAGGGCAAGAGGGTTAACAAGGTGGCATTACTCATTTCCTTCAAGTCATATGGGTGAACCTATTACTTTCTCATCCTTGCATATGGGACTTTATCCCTCTTGTGGTTTTATCGCTAGCACAAGTTAGGTCATGTACCCATCCAAGTTTTACACCAAAGATTGAGACCGGGATCCAGCCCATGCCCCGGGCATGAGCACCCTGGACCCAAGTCCGGGGGCCTGGATATATCTAGGGTCTTTAAATCTTGGTCTGGGACCAAGACTCTTATGCCCTAGGCATGGTTACCCTGAACCCAATCGGGGCCCTAGATATATCTAGGGTCTTCAAATGCTTGGTCCCGGACCAAGACTTCCATGCTCCAGACATGGTTACCACGAAGCTGGAGTCCAGGGGCCCTAGCTCTATCTAGGGTCTTCAAATGCTTGGTCCCGGACCAAGACTCCCATGCCAGGCATGGTTACCCTGGACCAATTCCAGGGGCCCTAGACATATCTAGGGTCTTCGTCTCTTGGTCCCGGACCAGGAAGACTCCCATGCCAGGCATGGTTACCCTTGACCTAGTCCAGGGGCCCTAGAATATCTAGGGTCTTCAAATGCTTGGTCCCCGGCCAAGACTCAATACCCGAGGCATGGTTACCACAGTGCAATCAGGGGGGGCCCTAGAATATCACAGGGAGTCTTCAAATGCCAGTCCCGGAACCAAGACTTCCATGCCAGGCATGGGTACCACCCAGACCCGATCCAGGGGCCCTAGACATTGTCTAGGGTCTTTATCAAGTGGGTCCCAGACCACATTACCCGCAGGAGTGCACTGCTAGGGTCTTTATCAAATTGGTCCCAGACCACATACCCCAGGAGTGCACTGGGGGCCCTAGATCTTGTCTAGGGTCTTAGCCATCCTCCAGGAGAATGGCTCTCGCTGCTGCATGTAAATTTAACAATCTCAATCAAGTCGACCCTACCTCAATTAAACTCGCCCAAGGCCTCCAGAGAACTGGGGACATGAAAAAACATGTATCTAATATGTTCCCCAGTTCTCCTAAAACCTATTAAACCTAGCCGCAATTTTCAAATGACTCAATCAATATGTCCTAGTATGAGCTTATATACTTTTAGACACTAGACATTGGATTTTCCATGCCAAGACTTGATCGCCAGCACATACTCTAGCTTTAGAGCTAGTCTTTTGAGTGAAAAAACTTAGAAATTATTAATTGCTCACTAAGGCAAGTAGAAAAAATAATTAACAAGTAGAAAAAAACACTCCAAAGTATATGCTCACTCCTAGGTCTTAGGTGGCCAATAGCCTTTTACAATATCTCATACTTAGGACATTTATTACAATGGTGGAAATGCGAAAAAAATGGATCTTTTGCAAGACCGGCTGAACTCTGAACTCTATCATATGAGTACTGATTGCTCATTCTTTGGCGGCTCTTCAGGAAATCCAGCTTGTGCAAACTGGTGGATAACAAGTGTGAAACCCCAACACAAGCCCACAAAGCCCATCGACAAGTCCATGAGGCCCTAGCCTCATCCCAAGGGCGTTTTCACTGAAACGAAGGTGTGTTTTGGTGCCAACAAAGATTCCCACATGCCTGACACCATGGCCCCTTGTGGGAATGCCTCTCGATGCTACAAAAGCATCAACACACATTCCACAGCTTGAAGGTTCATTTCTACAATATTTGATGGAGAGATAATGCAAATATTTGATTGAATGTAAACATGATCTTTTGTCTTTGTTGATGCAAGTTTGTTTCTCTTTACGCAATGGATAAACCCATAAGTACACTAGTTTGTTTTTGCTCTTGAAGAGTCGACATCTTGTGAAAGAACTGAAGGTTAAAGTCTCTGCAATTCTGGAATTTTAGAACCATTATATGACCACCATGCAATGGGCTTAATAGTGCCCATTGCAAAGCACCACTTCCTGTGCTAAACGCAGGAAACTTGTTCTTTAGCTCCGAGATATCCATAGGATGAAGGAATATCTTAGTAAATGTTGCCAAAGAAAGAATGTGTATGATATTTGTTCTATCTACTGATAATTATATCATTTATGGTGCCTATTACCTCCCAAACCTGCACTTCAAATGTTACAGAGTCCTTTAACAAAGTGTAACCTTAGGGGCACTCAGAAAGATTTGCCAATGTCACTACAACAATACTTCCTCTTGCATTATGCTGGTACTTTTCTGGCACAAGCCGGGAAGCCCTAGAAAAGAAATTGTATTTTTTGAATATGAAGGATGGTGAAACTTGCCAAGGCCAGTGCCTATCCAATTGGTCTATGGAGTTACGGAAGATTTAGAATAGGAGGGTTTGATAAGATGGAGAAGACATAATTTAGCCATCATAGATGTGCCATAATTACTCCAAAAGGGAATTTCAGAATATTCAAGAATAAACAAGACGCACTGTAACGACCATGAAATTACAGCAAACAATAATGTGCAACCAACAAATAAAGAAGGCAGCAACAGCCTCTCTGAACAATAGAAATGACAGCAGCAAGATTTTTCAATAATTCATGATTACATCAAGGAATAGGAAGGGTTTCACAACCTCAACCCTAATCTCTTCTTTTGGGACAAATCTACCCATCTATAAAGATTATTCCAGCAGCAAACCCTAATATTCCATGAAAAGAATAAAGAGATGAAGAAACCTCAACTTTAACCAGTGCCCTTCTTCCAACTTGAACTCTACCATCTGTCTCATCTCTTCCATTCAAGGCAACCATTCTTGCAAGAAACTGGTTAAATTTCCTCTGGGCTTCTGCAACAATCAAGTGAATTTGATGCCCCTTTCCTGAGCCTGTTAGAGCATGCTTTCTGTGCTCACTTTCTTCCTTGGCTAACTGTGCATCGTCATGGTCTTTTTGAAACTCTGGCACATCCTTTAGGCTGATAGACATACAACTCAATGGTTTGGAATACAAAGCAAGTTGGCTTTAACTCTTGTATATGACCCTGTAAAATTTTTCTTTTCACTTGCTGCAATTCCATATGCTATTTCCACCTGAGTTTTTCTCTTTCAAGTTTCTTCCCTATCTTAGTGACATAATTCTAGGGAACTTAGTGTCCCTTTCTTGAAGCTGGTAGAGCAGGCTTGCTTCCTTTTCTTTCTCAGCGTTACTGTGCCTCATCATGGTCCTTCGTGATCTTTGTGCCTTACTTCCAGAGAAGAGAATTGATGGGATACTTCTGCTCATTTTGTTCACCACCACCTATCCCACCACAAGTTCGAGGACCAGAGCTTTTCTGAGCTGATAGAAGAAATGAGGCTTTTTTTTCTTACTGTTCAGTGTTCTGTCTGGAAAAAATGTCTTTCTCAGTTCTGCCCTTTGAATATGCTCTCCGAAGATGGTGAATGATAATGTTGTTCTACAAAGTATGCCCACTCTAGTATGCCCTCCAAATCTGGTCTACAAAGTACGAAAGTGCATAATGAGAGGATTAAGGTTTTTGTTTGACTTTTGATAGAGTTGGAGAAAAAATAGGGAGACCATGAACACATTTAATGCAGGGAGACTGTATGGACTCTCTTTTCCTTTACCTCAAAAAAGGCAGGAGCCATTTTCTGTAGAATGGAATGGTTCTATGGTTCCTGAGTTGCTTGAAATGGATCTGGTATCTAACATTACTGGATCCTGTAGATTCTGGTGCGGATCAGCAAATCTGCGATTTTGATCTGCACTGAAAAGTTAAAACCAGTTTGCCATTTTAGGGTGGTGAATTAGGTATCTTTTGTTCAGAGCTGTTGTTAGTTGGTACGCATCACTTTTCCTTTAGATACATGTCTCAAATTGTCAAGTGGATCTGGCAGCAAATATTGCTGGATCCTGGAGATTCCTGTACAGATCAGTGAATCTGTGATTCTGAACTGCACCAAAAACTAGTTTGCCATCCCAGGGTGGTGAATCCCGTAATGCTGGTCAAGACCTGTTATTAGTTCGTATGCATCATTTCCCTTAAGGTGCATGCCTCTCATAAATCTCCAAGATGCCAATCTTCCTGTGTTGCAAGTTAATGCTACACTATAATTTTTTTGGAGGGTTTTAGGTAACTGAGCAATAACCATAAGAACAGTAGCAGGGTTTTAGGTAACTGAGCAATAACCATAAGAGCAGTAGCATATTGCTGGCGGTTTGCCAAATGTCTGGAAAGAACAATACCATAAATTTTTGGTTAATTGCCAATGGAATTTATTTTTAATTAAAGTTTTAGGTAAGAACAGTAGCAGGGTTTTAGGTAACTGAGCAATAACCATAAGAGCAGTAGCATATTGCTGGCGGTTTGCCAAATGTCTGGAAAGAACAATACCATAAATTTTTGGTTAATTGCCAATGGAATTTATTTTTAATTAAAGTTTAAAACCTTTTTATTTCTAATGATTGCTTGTTTCTCATCTTCTGATGCAGATTCTATGTATGATGGTAAAAATATAGAAGCTGTCAAGGATATCCCTCATTCATCACAAAGGTAATTTACTCCAGTGACGAGTATTAATTATTTTATAGCTTCCATTTTATCTTCTTATTATTTGGTATCTTTATTGCTGCCTTTGCATTGTTCTCTGGAGTAATGAAGGGAATAGGCAGAGAATGCACATATGATATCTCAAAAAGATTCTTAAAGCAAATGCCTTTATGCCCTTATGTCAACCAAAATTTTAAATGATGGGTTTTTAGTATTTACTTTGATTTAATTTTGAACCACAAAATGTTGTATTTAAAGCAGAGCAAATTACTTCAATTCCAATTGGATTGCAGTATTTTAGTCCCGTTGGGCAAGCTATCTACCCAGAATTTCTATTTGTAGATCAAAGATTAACATTTACTTGTACATAAATTTGAAAAATCCAAATGTTCTGGATGGTAAAGGAATATCGATCAGTGATATATATTAATTGTGCTCCACCTTATGCAAGTCAACTGTCCAGAATTTAATCTGCAGAGGCATCTTATAATGAAAAAGGTATTATTAATAATTTTTATATTTTTTAAAAATTAATTCGGGTGAAAACATTTCAGACAGACTCTTAAGCCAAATCTTAGTTCAGTGGAGTGCATTTTAGCAGTTTCAAGTTGTAGGTAACTCCCATCCTTGGATTTCTTGCCTTGGAAAATTTTTTGATTTTTTTTCAATGAAATACACATCGCAAGAAACCTTCGCATTACTTCTCGTCATTTCGAGGATGGTACAAGAGGTAAACCAGCCGGTTGCGTTTTTGACAACTTGACCCGTAGGGGACATTGATTGAGGCCCAATAATATCTACAGAGGCAGCCAGCCTAGGGACTTGACCCCGTGACCTCCTGCTTGTAATCCACAGCACCCAACCACTCGAGCTAACCCACTGGGCTTGGAAAATTCAGTGTTCCACGGGGACACGTCCCCCAGGGTGTGGTGCATGCCCCCCACGTTTCCCACGCATCCGGAACGGGGGTGCTCGTGGGGAAACGGTTCCCCATGTCCCCGTTTTGGGGAAACTCGGGGAGACGCAGGGGTGCGTTTCCCCAGTGTGAGGGGTGTGTTTCCCCAAAAGGGGTGCTTCTGAACGCACAATATTTTACTATAGCTGTTTCATTTATGATTTATGAATCAATGTATTCCATTACTGAATCATAATCTGAATCAATGTATTTCATCACTGAATCTGAAATCATAATATGAATCATGTTTATTATTTATATCATTTACAAATTTGAATTTAGTACTAGTTTACTGTTTACTATTTAGTATGCACAATGATGAATTTAGTGATTTACATGGGCTGAATTGTTATTGTTGGGATTTTATCATTAATATTTATATTTTTTTATAATTTTAGAGCCGGGGACCCCTATGCTAGGGACCCCGATGTCCCCCCGTCAGGGACGACTAGGTCGACCTTAACCATAACCTAGTATTACAATAAATAAACCTAAGTTTAGCCTTGGCCGGACATTTAATGATATAATATGGGTCCACTGTAGCCACATATGAAGTTCACACCATATTAATGTACATTCATGACCAAAATATGTTAGTCGGACTAGAAAGTACAACCTACAAAAAATAGGCAATAGGGGGAGTGCAAAATAAATCTCCCAAGAGCACAAAAGAAAACCTAGAATTAGAAGAACAAGAAGAAACCCTAGATATTATAGATAGGTGGCTGTAATACAATCTAAAGTAGTAGAGAAATAGATTATCAAAAACTAGGAAAGTTTTTGATAATGCACACTCAAGCGTTGTCCTTGTTTTAGGCTAGTGGCTCTCCAGATGAATTTTCATGTTTAAAGTTCTTCATTTAGAATATTCAAATGGAATGAGAATGCTGAAATGAAATGCAATTAATGGCATTGTACACGCTTAAAACTTGTTTGATAATGTCTTGGAGGGAATGGCTTGTTAGCTTTTGGGGTAGCTTGGACAGGTACTTCCGCATTGGTGGTGGCTGGCATGTGGAGGTGTTTGAGCGACACTCTCTAGATTGTTAAAGTGCCTTTTATGTAATGACTAAAGTGATTTTTGTAAGGTTGAGTGACTTAAGTGATTTAAGTCATCTCAACGAAAGATTAAGTTGTGATTATTAGATCGTGAGATTCAAGATCTAATATTCGCCATTGAGATCTAGTGTTAGGGTTTTAGTCATTAGGGGATTATAAAAGCAGATCTAAGGAGAGTGAGAGGCAAACAATGAGTGCATAGGAGCAAGAGGGAGTCTTTCTCATGTACTTGTGTCTGAGTGGGCAGGGTTGAGGAAAGGGTGCAGGGGGCATCGAGGGAGATAATAACCAAGTGGGCTAGGCTATCAGCTGCATCATTGTAAACCCTTGATGGGCCATTATCCTAGGATGGGAGGCCAAGATTTTATCTGATAAAATCAAACTCAGAATTGGTTTTCCCGCAAGGGTTTTTCCAGGGGTGTTTTACCCATAGTTTTAAAAATCGAAACCGGCATCGGAACCGGTAATGAATCGGTTTTTAAAAAAATACATAAAATATTTAAATTTTAACGATTTTTTTTTTTTTTAAGATTTTAAATCATGTTTCCAAAGCATTAGAGACAATTGGAGACAACATATCCAAAGTCTGCTCATGAATATATCAAAACGACACCATGTGCAATACATATCTAGAGATCCGAACATAAATACATAATCAAGGAGGCTCTAAATGGCCTCTACAACATCAAATAACATACTAAGTTAGAGTCACTGATACTATAGGTGGGAATGCTAATGACAAATACAAAATAGCCATAGGGTAGATACTAGAACCGTAGATGGAAGAATCTCATAACTTATGAGTCATGACTGTCAGTAGTCCTCCATGTCATAATCATCAAGATTGGCATCGCTACCACTGCTCTCTCCTACATCCTCCTCCTCTTCACCTATATACAATGCAATCTGTGCATTTGTTGATGTGGACTCTAGAGGATGACCCCTCAAGAGGATCACCATCATCAAAAGTGATTGGCTCTAGCACTAGTTCATTAAGATCCAAGTTGGCTAATGCCAACTCAACACTGTTGTTCAAACCCATATCATCAGAAAACACATCCCACATCTTTGTTTTTCCCTTCAACCACTCTTCTCTCTCCCTGTATATAAGACGGAGGTTGGTGTGCACATACACTACTAAGTCACCTGACACGACAACAAAGAGAAGAGTTCAATAGAGGAGTTTATACTTGAGTGAAGGGTACATTTTTACTGGGGTCATGACAAGAGTTCAACAATCAATGCCACCAACATCGAGGTACATAAAGGGCTTGGTTCTCTTGATTAAATGTCAGTTCCATACCCTCATACATGATAGAACCTAGTGGAAACATTGCAATCTTGCCAATCTTGAAATCCTGAAAACTTTTAAGTCTACTGAATTTTGAATGGGACCTAAAATTCTACTTTCTCCATATGAAGTCCAATGAGGTTGGAACCACTCTCAAACATCCTGAAACAATTAATGGTAATGTTAAAAATTTAAGTAAAATAAGGCAAAATAACCCTCAGCTGCACACCAAAACACCTTATAACTCCAACTTTCATGAGTAAACATGAGCCAAGTCAGCTGCACACCAAAACACCTTATAACTCCAACTTTCATGAGTAAACATGAGCCAAGTACTTCTTTGTTACTTAGGTTTTAGGTTTTAGGGACCAAACCGAYCGGAATTAATAATCAAGTGCTAGGTTCAGAAAAATGAATAGGGTATTAGAGCTTGGTCTCTGAGGAAACTATATTTGCCAAGAAATTTTGTAGCGCAGGAGTGATTTCTTTAGGATGCGGGGTAAACTGAGACTCAAAAACAAAAAAAGAGAGGATTTTACAACARTTGTAGGTTACGACCAATGTAAAACCGTCGTATGGCTGTACACTGAGACTCAAAAACAAAAAAAAGAGGATTTTACAACAATCGTACGTTACGACCAATGTACAACTGCCGTATGGCTATACATTGCAGAGAAAAAGGCGCCGTATGAGGGAGTAATGACTGCAACAGAGAAATTAGCTGCTGGTGTGGTCGAGAAGCGAGGCGAGCGTGCAGAGATTAGCCCCTGATTGATTGAGCGTGATCTGTTGGTGACCAAGCGAGATGATCGTGGAAATTGCTGGTTGATCCGAGTAGAGAAGTGTCGATTAAGCTGTACAATCGCCACAAAGAGTAGCACACAGTCGGATGAAGATTAGATCAAGCTACATGAAGGAGCAGATTTGGTAGAATTTTGAGAGACAGGCAGTGACTATGGTAAGAGTTGCTGTAGCTGCCAGGACTGGCTCATGGAGGTTACAACACCCGCCAACTGAGGAAGTGGCCACATGCAGAAGAGCCATGAGGAAAGGGACGACAAGGTGTGCCAGCCGTTGTTTTAAAGAGCCGCTGACTAGTGGAATCGGGCGATCGAGTAACAAGCTGCCAACAACATCCCGCTTGGAGGGTTGACAACTGGAGGATTGGCACCGACAAAGAATATCCAAAGGACGCAACAGTGGAGAGTCGGGGAAACAACGTGGAGCGACAGGTTATGTGACGACTGTTGGTGTGTGAAACAACGCATGGGAGGCAACAACCAACCGACTCAGGCAACCAGCTGCCATAGAATTGTCGTGAGGTGGGTGACACAGCTAGCAGATTTGGTCGCTCGGGGAGAAGAATTGCTGTAGGCGATAGTAGAGTGTCGATCAACAATGAGACAACCAGAACATGGAGCTAGGCACTGTAGAGTAACGGTTGCAGAACTCGATAAAGGTACACAGAGGAGCTGCCAAAAAAGGTTCATGTGGGCTGGAGGAGACATGTAGTCGTTGGAGCTGCAAAGTTGATTGTTGCTCGAGTATTGCTTAGCGTGCAGGAGACATGGGACAACAATTTTGTTGTAGGTACAACAAAAAAAACTTGAGCTGAGAGGACAAGACAACCCAACAGGGGCGCAGAGCAGCCATTGGGCAAGTTTGGGCAGCCCTTGAGATGGTCCGGGCAACACTCATGCAGTGGGCAGACTGCCCAAAATATTTCGGCCAGTGTCCAGAAAGGCTTTGGGCAACCTAGAAAAGGACTTGGGCAACAACAGGAGGCTGCGGGCATCCTTGGGCAGGAGTTCAGGCAACTAGCAAGGGTCTAGGAAACAAGTTCGGGAGGCCAAATTTGAATTTTTTTTAGTAGGTTGCCAAGATGGCAGCGTTGGGGATGAGTTGTGGACAATGACTCATCTCGCCATATGATGGGAATGAGGTCGATGTTCCTTAGTGTTTCAGAGATGGGCTTAGACTTGCACGTGGGCAGTGGGGTTGACATCATGCATCCAACAAAGGGGGTTGGATGGGTTAGATTTTAGCTAGAGTCAGGTGGTTCTCTGGAGTTGGTAGGAGTGATTTATGTCCTAGGGCTGAAGTTGCTCTTAGTATCAGTGTTGGAGGACATGGGGTATGTAGTTATGTTCAAGGATGGACAGGGACTCATACGTTCAGAGGGAGCAGATACCCAGGATAGAACAGTGAGGCTTGGCATCAGGGAGGGTGTGATGTACAGGGTGCTGGGACAACCTGTAGAGGGATCCAAGAGTATCTTGGACCGTAGATTAGATAAGAGTGCATCGGAGGTAGCAGGAGGGTCTTCTAGTTCAGAGGGAGCAGCTACAACAACATATTTGATGGGGTCAGAGGTTGATCCATGAAGAGGTTATTCTAGAAGTACCTTCCTCGCTAAGAGTGTTAGCTTTTGGGGTAGCTTAGACAGGTACTTCCGCATTGGCGGTGCCTGGCATGTGGAGGTGTCCGAGCGACACTCTCTAGATTGTTAAAGTGGCTTTTATGTAGTGACTAAAGTGACTTTTGTAAGGTTGAGTGACTTAAGTGATTTAAGTCATCTCAACGAAAGATTAAGTCGTGATCGTTAGATCGTGAGGTCCAAGATCTAATCATGGCCATTGAGATCTAAGGTTAGTGTTTTAGTCATTAGGCATTATAAAAGAAGATCTAAGGAGAGTGAGAGATCCAAGAGTATCTTGGACCGTAGATCATATTAGAGTGCATTAGAGGTAGCAGGAGGGTCTTCTAGTTCAGAGGGAGCAACTACAACAACAACATATTTGATGGGGTCAGAGATTGATCCATGAAGAGGTTCTTCCAGAAGTACCTTCCTTCCTCGCTAAGAGGGAGTGTTATCTTTTGGGGTAGCTTGGACAAGTACTTCCACATTGGCGGTGCCTGGCATGTGGAGGTGTCCGAGCGACACTCTATAGATTGTTAAAGTGGCTTTTATGTAGTGACTAAAGTGAATTTTGTAAGGTTGAGTGACTTAAGTGATTTAAGTCATCTCAACGAAAGATTAAGTCATGACTGTTAGATTGTGAGGTTCAAGATCTAATCTTGGCCATTGAGATCCAAGGTTAGTGTTTTAGTCATTAGGGCATTATAAAAGCAGATCTAAGGAGAGTGAGAGACAAACAATGGGTGCATAGGAGCAAGAGGGAGTCTTGATCATGTACTTGTGTCTGAGTGGGCATGGATGAGCAAAGGGTGTAGGGGGCAACGAGGGAGATAATGGCCAAGTGGGCTAGGCTATCAGCTGTAACATTTTAATCCTCTGATGGGCCATTATCTTAGGATGGGAGCCCAAGATTTTATCGAATAAAATCAAACTCAGAACTGGTTTTCCTGCAAGGGTTTTTCCAGGGGTGTTTTACTCTAATATCTTTGTGCAATGTGTGTTATGGTTTCTTGATTTATTTGCTTCCTTTGAATATTTATTCGTTAAGAAACTAGCAAGGAAAATACCCCTATTCATACCATTACCAAGATTGGGGTTCATTTCAAATGTATATATATTGTCATTTATGTAATGAACAATAGGTCTATTGTCATTTATGTAATGAACAATAGGTCATTTATGAGAATATCCCACATAAGAAGGACAAATAGTTGAATAAGCTAAGTTACCAGGATACGAAAACGGATACGGATACAGATCTGCCAGATTTTTGAAAAGCCAAGATCCAGATACGGCGAGGATACGTCCGGTACAAAAATATATAATAATAATTTTTTAATTTTAAAAAACATATTCAAAGTTTAGAATAAAATCCATTCATGAATCACAACAATAGAATTTAAATCATTAGACAATTTACAAATCTGAACACTGAAATGATGCATCTTGCCTCGTACAAAAAATATAATAGTCATTACAAAAATGAATGTCTCATCAATGGCCACTCTACTAATATGACTATGTAGAGTAGGTTTAACTACAAATCCTGAAATGGGTCTACATCCTCATCATCTACATATTGCAACTCTACATCATGAATAGATGGCGGGGGGCTAGGAATGTTGGAAGTTGCAGCAGAAGTAGGAACTGGTGGTGTAACATCCTCAAGTAGGTTGAGTTGAGTCATGGCATTCAATGTCATGTTTAAGTCAGATATCTCATGCTCCACATCCCACTTCCTGCTCGAACCTTTCTTATACTCTTGACTAGAATGTGCTAGAAGGTGAAGGTTGGAATGAACGTACACAAGATCCTCAACCTTTGCTGCTTCCAATTTGTTTTGCTTCGTTGAATGGATGAAGCCATATGTACTCCAATTCCTCTTTGTTGATGAGGAACTGGCAACCTGTGATAATAACCTTGTGGCTAGAGTTGAGAGATGAACGTTGTCCCCTCCATGGAAGCCCCACCAGGTAATACGATCCATATGCCCTCAATCTGAAAAGTTACCAGTGGATTGTACAAATGCTCCAAATTCCTCATGTACTTCCATTGCAATTCCCACATCCTTGTAGATTTTCCTCAAAGTTGTCTTGTATCCCTGTACCACCTCAAAATCCTTGTTTGGGGCTGTTCTACCAGCTAAAGACAATATTTGGAATGATAGTATTTAGGGTGCAGTGCATATGCCAAAAGGTGTAATGGTGTGGTCATTTTGTTCCACCTTTTGGTAACTATGTCCTTCACTTCATTGTACAATACTTCAAAGGGGTCACTTTCACTAGTCTTAATAATTTCCGTTATCCTCTCCAACATAATATCTATGTTTTCATAGACTTCTCCCAAGCAAGGTATATCTGTGTCAAATGTCCTGATCATGGTCAAGATTGGTTCTGTGAATTGTAGAAGGTATTAGACCTTGTCCCACCATGCATCATCAAGAATGATAGACTTGATTTTTTGTCCTCTGTCAGAAGTGGAAGTCCTCCACAATTCCTAAGGAGGATCGATGACCATCGCTTGTCTAACCTCCACAAGCCTCTTTATTACTAGAGTGTGGGAGGCAAAATGAGTTTCAACAACCTACATAAGTTTTGAGAAGTCAAATCTCAAATCATAAATCATATACAATTAAAAATAAGAATTCATTATGCAAATAACACTGATTAAAAGGGAAGTACCTTCAGTAGCTCCAACTTTGTGAAACCCCGATATATGGCTTGGGACATTGAATGATTGGTGATAAACATTTGGATTTCCTTTGAAGCTACATATATTTAATTGATCCACTCAATCTCGCCAATCTTGGCAAGCATAAGGTTCAACGAATGTACGATGTATGGAGTTCAGAAGATGTGATCACACTGACCCTCCACAATTTAGACTTGAACAACATTCTGTGACCCCACATTTTCTTTTGCATCAATTAGAATTGTGGAGATGAATGTTGCATCTTTTTCCACTCCACTGCAATCAATGGCCTTCAAAAACATTGCCCCTTGGGGGCATATTGCAATAACATTAATCAAAGGGCGGTTTCTTTGGTCTCCCCATCCATCAGAAACAATGGACACCCCTGTTTGTGCCCATGTATCACGGATTGATAGCAATTGTCTATCCACAAATTGTCTTTCTAATGTTAACAAGGTGGTGCAAATCTTTTCATAACTAGGGCTCTTGTACCCTTTTGGTGATTGCCTTAATCATTTGTTGTTAGTAAGGGGAGCACACCAAATTGAATGATCGTGCATTTGCATAGATGCAACGAGCTATATGCTCATCAACTACTTCTCTGCCCTGGTTATTGAATGCTGCTTCAAGAGGGTCCCAAAGTAGGCCTTTTATTAGTTGTGATAGCTGGTCTAGATGGCAACGAAGGTTTCGCTATAGGGCCTTGCACAAGGAGTTTTCCCTTGGCAAGTCTCCTATCAACAACATCTTGCAAAAATGCATAGAATTGAAGCTTTGCAGGACTCAAACCTGTCCTAGGTTCGCCAATTGGACCTTTTGGATCAATGCATATCCCCATACCTGTGTTAGTCTTCCCAGTGAGATGGCTCTTCACCCTAGTGTATAAGCCATTTTTTATGTTATTGCATTCGCTACATTTCCATTTGTATGAACCACCCCTGGACTTTTGCCAAGAATTTCCACATACTTCCATAATGGAGATCTTGGGTCTTTATTGACATTTGCCCCCTCACTCTGCTCATGTTGTAATGGTTCCATGTCTTATCACACTGCATTTATAATCAAAAATAAATTATAAGCTGTAATTTATAATACATCATGGTAGTGAAAAGTAACACAGTAATATAGAGCAACATTCTAATTTAGATTTTTATGCATGGTATACATATTAACTTAATATGTACATTGTATAATAATAATAAGTTATAATTTATAATATAGATTCTAATATTTAGATTTTATTAAAATAATATAAATTCTAATATCTAGCAACTACTTCCTACTATTAATTTTCAACAAGGAAACATTTTAAACAAGCTTTTTAGCATTAACTTTCCACTACAAAAGAAAACTGCAACAACTGTCAGCAGCTATCAGTAGTAAATTGCATAACCTGTATGGTAATCTAATCTCTAGTAGCTTCTGCTTGTGCAGAAAATTGAAAATATTCTACTTCTAGTAATTGAAAATATTCTTGTGCAGAATTTACTAATTTAGTATTTAATATATACAAATACCATCATATATATAAATACTATTTATATATATTAGCATTTATGCCATATGGTAATGATATATATATATATATATATATACATATAACTAAAGTCTAATAGATAATAAATTATAATACACTATAAAAATTTATTGTTTAATAAGTTTATGCTATAAGTTTATTTAATATGTTATTTTTATTTATGCTATAATAAAAAATTATTTAAATTTATTAAATTTTAAAGCTTATTTAAATTTATTCTATAATAAATTTCATATATAATTTTTATTTTAATATGTTATAAACTTATATAATACACAGTTTAGTTTATATAATACTATAGCATAAGTTATAACCTAAGTCACCTGACACGGAGGACACGTGACACGGAGGACACGGAAATATGAGTATTCGACACGAGCATGACGACCCCCGAAAATAGGACACAAAGGACACGTTATATATATATAATTTATATATCAAAATTTAAATTATGAATTACAAATGCAAAATTGAAATAATTAAATTGTAAATAGCTACATGATGATGATGATACAAATTCAATCATACAACTAGTACTAACTTAGTAACTACTAAGTTACTAAGTTACTAACATAAATGATGACATTGCCAACTCAACACTGTTGTCCAAACCCATATCATCAGGTAACACATCCCACATCTTTGTCTTTCCCTTCAACCACTCTTCTCTTTGCCCAGTGTCTATAAATAAGACAAAGGTTGGTGTGCAGATACACCACCAAGTCACTTGACACGATGACAAAGAGAATAGTTCAACATAAGAGTTTATACTTGAGTGAAGGGTACATTTTTACTGGGGTTGTGACAGAAGAGTTCAACAATCAATGCCACCAACATCGAGGTACATAAAGGGTATGGTGCCCTTGATTAAATGCCAGTTTCATACCCTCTTACATGATAGAATCCAGTGGAAACATTGCAATCCTGCCAATCTTGAAATCCTGAAAACCGTTAAGTTTGCCGAATTTTCAATGGGACCTAAAATTCTACTTTCTCCATATGAATTCCAATGAGGTTGGAACCACTCTCAAACATCATGAAACAATTAATGGTAATGTTAAAAATTTAAGTAAAAGGATGAAAATGAAAGATAAAGGAGAATGTCACTTTTACTTTAAGAATTTAATATTACCATTAATTACTAGGGCGGATAAAATGGAGGGGGTGGGGACCTCTTTAAATATTAGTAAGGCAAAATAACCCTTAGTTGCACACTGAAACACCTCACAGTTGCAACTTGCATGAGAAAACATGAGCTAGGGTCCTTTTCTGAGCAGGACACATGTCCTATTTTTAAGACACGTGTCCTGTGAACATGACACATTCTAAATGAGTATCTGACACGTGTCCTATCGTTTGGTGTTCGACACGTAGGATTCACGACATGAGGGGGGGTTTGGACGTGTCAGGTGACTTAGGTTATAACTTATATCATATATGCTATAAGTTTAGTTTATAATACAGTGATACACTAGCTAATTTAAATAAAAATATATCTTATAAAGATTTATATACGCAATAAAAATTTAATAATCGCAAAATTTATAAATAATACAAGGAAAATTTAAAAACTGTAAATATTAAACAATCGTATCCTCCTGTACAGTGTAAACCGTAAACGTTGTATTGAAATGAGGGCGCGCGTTGATTAAATACCAGTGAGTGTGGATGCTGGTGGACCCAATCCCTGTGCTTCCAAGCTCACTGCCACGACTCGACACATAGATAGCTGTCGACTCTCTTCCAATTTTTAAAGCTCGCGCCCTGACTGCTACAGACAAATACAATTGTCGACCCTGTTGCCTTCGAAGTGGGGTCGGGCCCCTTTTAATACAACTCCCGATGTTAAAAAACAAAACCCTAAAAAAACCTAAAACCGATGAAAATTCCTTTGGGAACCACGCCCGTGGGGTTGGCTGGGTCGGGATCCGTTTCCTGGTTTACGGGGTTCGTTATCTGGTTTAAGATCCATTTCCTCCCTCACAGATCCATCTCCCTCGACAAAGGAAACGTGGTGTTGGCGGATCCCACGCGGATCTGGATGGATTCGGATCTGAAACGCGGATCCAACATCCAGACCTTGTAGATCTGGTAACTTACTGAATAAGTGAATGAATACAATAGCATGTGCATTGTGTATAAGTATCCATTGAATGGTAACATATGTGAATAGACATCCGTTTAGACATGTGACATTTGGTTATTTAATATTGTTTATTATTATTATTTTTATTATTTTTATTATTATAGGTATATTTATGCATGTTACATTGTCTACCCTTTCAAAGATGATGTGTCCTCAAAGCATAATCTAGAAAAGCTACCTCTTCGTTCTTTCATGTATTGCTTTCACACAATGCTTTTATTTTTTAATGTTGTTATGGATAAATAAACAAAATGGTATGATCTTCAAATCATTGAAGAGAATTGTTGCATTGTATATATAGATCAATCCATCCTAGGTCAATCTTCGTTTGAAGTTTTTTGTTGGTCGATTGTTTTGATGGAAATTTTGTCTTTCCAAGAAAGTTGTTGATTTTTTGTCCACACTATTACAGAATTGTGATTCTTTTCAATATATGAAGAATGTTGTTTATTTTCACATTGATTTTATCGTTGGTCATGTTGACTCTTGTGATTTGGATGACAATAAGGTATCTTTCTATCTCGAGTCTTTATTTTAGTGTTGGAACATTCATTGTTTGTCACTTCTAGTGATTTATCCATTGATAACATTCCAACATATGCATCATTCTGATTTATGATATTGATTGGGTCTGTATTGGTTCGTTTCTCCATGGTTTGGAGTTGTACATTTGATGGCTTCTCTATTTCGATTGGATTGGTCATTGTTACTTTATTAACCATTAATTCTTTGTTTGTAAGTTTCTCTATCTTTTTCTATTTTGTCTTCTTCTCGTTCTTTACTATTATTAATTTGCACAAGCAAGCTTTGATTATGATTCCTTAGGTGAGAAATTTCTTCATCTTTTTCTAACAAGTTCTTGTTGAATTTCTTTTTGAGATCTTGATTCTCTTGTTGTGATTTCTGCTTGTGCTTCTCATCTTTGACTCTTTTATTTGTGCAAGCAAGCTTGGATGAAGATCCCTTGAATTTATTTTTGAGATCTTGATTCTCTTGTTGTGATTCTTGATTGTCTTTCTCATCCTCGACTCTTTGATTTGTGCAAGCAACCTCAGATGAAGATCCCTTAAGCGAAAATTTTCTTCATCTTTTTCTGATAAGTTCTGGGTGAATTTCTTCTTGGCTTCCTGCTAATTTTGTGATTCTTGGTCAAATTGGATAGTGACATCGTGTAGAAATATCGCTTTATCCTTGCCTTGCAAGTCATAATTTGTTTTCGTCAATTCTTGCAGTCTTTTTTTGAAACTGTTTGTTAGTATTACCACAGTTTCTATATAGAGATTCTTTGAATAATGCACAAAGTGCTAGGCCTCCACAAATATAATAATATTCTTTTAAATATTTAGCTCTATAAATCCATATAAAATAAGTACTCAATTTTAAAATGAGGTACCCTTCTTGAACAATTTGGTCACTTATATGTTATTGAGTTGGTCTTGGAATATATATATATATATATTTCACTTTATATCCTGTTGAGATGCCTTCGCTTTCACTTCCCGAACTTCACTGTTATATATCCTCTATATAATCTTTCCAATGTTAATTATTAATATTATTATTATTGTTAATATGCCTTCTCTGAATAATTCTAATTCTATATTGAGCCATTTGAATGATGTATGGTGACCATGGTCGTGATTTTAAGAAAGGTTAGTTTTGGTTGATATGAATAGCTTAGTTAGAGAAATTGTTCTCTAGGTAGTCTTTGTTTCTCTTGATTTTTTTAGGGGGTTTACCCCAATAATAAGGAGCAAATGATGTGGGTCAAATCTCCAATTATGGTGATGTTATGATCCAGTAACAAGTTAATTCCCTGGAGTGCTGCTAGTGTCTTTGCCTTGTTGTTTGAGGCAATTCCCATTCCCCAAGCTATCTTTAGCCCTGGATTTCCATCGGGATCAAAGAGACTCCCCTTGTGCCTACCACCCCACAAATTATAGTTGTATTGGTTATGATTAGTGGTTGGTCTTGAGGACGATAAAAGTGTGAATTCCAATTTTTTTTATCAGCGAAGCAAGATGTGATATTCGTGATAAAATTCGGTGTTAAGTTTGAGGATAAATTCTAAATTCTAAATTGGAATCTAATCTGAAATAGAATTTAAATAAAAATTCAGTTGATTTTTATTGCCGTCAATGCAAAAAGATGTGATCAAATTTGGCATTAAGTTTGAGGAAATATATAATTCTAAATTCAAATGCAAAAATATGTGATCAAATTTGGCATTAAGTTTGAGGAAATAAAAATATGTGATCAAATTTGGCATTAATTTTGAGGAAATGTATAATTCTAAATTCAAATTTAGTTCGAAATCTAATTTAAAATAAAATTTAATCGAATTTTATGGACAAATTTCAAACTTAAAAAGAAGTTAATCCCCAAATTTCGAATTTGAATGAATTTAATCTCTGATTTTCAAAAATATGTGATCAAATTTGGCATTAAGTTTGAGGAAATAAAAAGATGTGATCAAATTTGGCATTAAGTTTGAGGAAATATATAATTCTAAATTCAAATTTAGTTCAAAATCTAATTTAAAATAAAATCTGATCGAATTTTATTGACAAATTTCAAACATAAAAAGAAGTTAATCCCCGAATTTCGAATTTGAATGAATTTAATACCCGATTTTCAAATCTGAACGAATTTAATCCTGGAATTTCAAATTTGAATGAATTTAATGCTGAACTTAATGGAATTTATTCAGCTGACCTTGTATAGTTGACTATTAAATTGAATTTACTCGGCTGACCTTGTATATTTGACTGTTATAGTGATTGAAATAAATTTGAAAAGTTCATTATTGATCAGCAAAATATATCTGGCACTCGAAGTATTCTGATTGCCTGCGTCTCATTTTAGCACATTTTTTATTTATTATTCTCGTTTTGTTTTTTTGTTAAATAAGGAATTGACATAATTTGGTTACTAATGACCAACAAAAAGTTTTTTCAGACTTCATTAATTGTTGTCATTATTCGATAGGATTAATTTAGTAATTTTGGTAATTTCACGAGGTTTAAGCTTTTTTATTTATTTTCAGATGTCATGACCCGAGCCCATAGTTGTCATACCAGTTGTAACCTTCCCTGTAATTCAATGTGCAATAAATTAGTTTTCTTGAACATTCATTTGAGATGGAAGAAATAAAGACCCTTTGTTTTCCAAGATTAAGAAATATTCTCTCCATGGCTAACCTGATATTTTTATGAACAGGCAAATACATTGTAATTGATTCTTAGAAGAAAGGTCAATGATCCCATATTTTAATGGTTGTCATCCTCCATTAAATAAAATTTTATATGATTTACATTAACGGATTCAGAAAAAAAACAGTTTTCATAAAATTTGTCTAGAAACAGTTTTTAATTAAAATCACATAATTTCCTAAGAGGCCCCTTTCCTAAATTAATATTTTTCCAAGGAGCCTAAATTTTTATTTGCCATCACTTGCACAAAAATTGAATAACGTTTATATCTTGGACATGATTGGTCAAACTGACATTTCTATTTAATACCACCTGTTAAAATTTCAGAGAACTACCAATGTGAGTTGAGAGAGTAACTGGGAGAGAGATAAAACAATGTGACATACACTCTAGGACTAGAGCGGACTAGAGGCGAGAAGTGTTGGGTGAGCAGAGGCTAGAGTGGTTTGGGAGTTGGAGGAAATGAGAGCTGGAGTTTGTGCGGAGGAAAATACAATGGCGTCTGGCAGGCAGAGTGAGGAAACAAAAACATATGCAGGCAGCAGAGGAATAGGGTTTTATTTTTTAAATTTTTTTACTTGCAGCCTAATTTAAATGAACCTCCACGATTTTCATCTGGATTTATTTGTGTTCGAATTCGAGTTCGAGTTAGAGAATGAGTTCGACTTGAGACTTGACAAACAGGAATGAACCAATGTTCCACTGGGACGCGTCCCCCTGTTGATATTATGGTAGTTGAGGGAGGTATTTACCTCCATGTGTAACCCTGACGAGAATAGAATATTCCGGGAAGCAAGAAGTAACCCTAAAGCATTGAATATAACCCTAGAAGACAAGTCGGTTCAAGGAAATAATTAATATCAAGTATTTGGTCTCCAGAATGAGAAGTCGGCCCAGACAGCTTAGGAAACAGTGTAAATACAAGTAGCCAGACCTCATTTTATACACACTGCTCAGAATTGCAGCTGGGAACAAGTGCGCACTGCAGGAACTGGGCTAGTGCGCAAGTCTGGGGAGTAGTTGTAGCCGACAACTGCCGCAATCTGGTTTCCTGGTTTAGGCTCGGACTTTCTGTTGGTTATGGTTGGACTTTCTGATCAGTCTTGGTTATCTTTATGCATTAGCCTTGGTTGGCTATTGGTTTGCTTCCAGAATCATTCTTTGTGAAGGTTTTTGCTTGGGGGTGGCTTCGGCCTATGGTTGGGTGACAATATTGTTATATTGTCTATGGTTAAATGAGCACATCCATTATTTTCTAACAGGTTATGGGCCCACACTATCTTCGGACAGTCTAACCGCTGGAAGATAGATTGGGAGGATTTGCTCAATTACAGTTGCAGTTGCAGCCAGTTTTTGCTGCAACAACGAAACCCTAACCCTCTTGTTGAGGCACCTTAAGTGAAGAGATTGACCTAATTTCTGGATAGCCTAGTGCGCCTTAGCCTAGCGCATCTCTTGGTACTCTCAGCAAGCTAAGACGTCAAGTTTGAGTTTTTGGTCAAAATCAAGGGTTGACCAAGTCAAAGCAATTATGACTTACTCTATGAAGTTAGAAAACAAGTTAGAAGGGGCTTCTAACTTCAGAGCATGGAAGACACTGATTGACCTCATCCTTGCCAAGAATAAAGTGTTGTATATCGTGAAAGGAAAGATCGTGGAACCACAGTTCGAAGTAGGAAAAGAGAAGGAACCTTAGAACGTTGTAGTTTTGGAGAAGTTCAAAGACAGTGACATCAATGCCATGAGTATCATAATGGACTCTATGAAAGACCACCTGATACCCTACATCTCCCATCTTGACTTATCTAAGAAGATGTACGATGCCCTAACAAACCTCTTCTCAGTCAAAAACATTGGACAAGTAATGAGTCTGAAGAATGAGCTCTGTGACATGAAAATGAATGATGATGACAACATAACATCATACTTTGTGAGAATCTCTCAGTTAAGAGATCAACTACAAGCTATTGAAGAGATCATTTCCGAGAAGGAATTGGTAAATATAGTACTCAATGGTCTTCCCAAGACATGGGATGCATTTGCCGCAAGCATGAACACAAGGAATGAGTATCCTACATTTGAAGAACTTTGGACTTGCTGTGCACAAGAAGAATCAAGGATTAGTGCAAAAGAGAAACCCCAAAAGTAATACGATGATCATGCCTTCACAACAAGGTTCAAGAATTTTAGGAATAAAAAGAAGTTTGGCTCAAGGAAGAAACTAAATCAAGAGAAAGATATGTCAAAAATACAATGCTTCAACTGTCGAAAATATGGTCACTACAAGAATCATTGTCCCGAGTTAAAGAAAAGGAAGGAAACACACGAAGCATCSGTTGCCGAAGAAAGGGAACTCTCAAAGAAGACCAAGCAGGATAAAACAAACTTCTTCTAAGACAAGGTAACAATATTCTTCATAATTCTTGTACATACCATGTTTACATAGTTTCTTAGAAGATAAGATGTTCAAAGAGAAACAATACCTATGGAAGAACAGCAAGATAAGGATTGCTATCACAATGACTACAAGTCAGGCAATACACATGAAAGGATGAAGTACATCAACAGCCCCGGGTAACAACTCATGTGGAAGCTATTAACATAAGTAACAACTGCAAGATAAGACGGAATCAAAATCAAACTTGAAGAAACCTGGAAGAAATAAAAACAGAAAGAAGTTGACAATCAAGAGGAAATTGGAAAAAGACTTGTGACACTTTGCAGAAGGCAATAAGGATGCAGACGGAAGCGTGGACTCTTTTAGATGGAGGGAGCCGATTATATAATTTCAAAAGAAGAGCATGCATTCATGCATGAAGTAAGGATTAGGAGGGAACCAGTCCTAAACAATATGATCCATTGAGGATTATGAAGTATCTATCCATGTTCCCATCAAAGGTAACAACCATGAAAAGCAGTACGTGTTCAATTTGGCTTTAGAAGAAGTTTTCTTCGAAAATAAGCCTTAAAGTATCCCTAGTTGTCCATCCACATCCATGATCCTATGATGAAAGAAAGAAGTTGGAATCTTCAGGGCATGGAATCTATAGAAAACTCCATGGACCCAAGAGCTAAAGAGAAACATGAAGAAAAATCCAAGAGAGAAAGAAAAGCCAAAACAACCAGTCATTATATCGAGAATCACAGACTACCAATTTGGTCTGAACCCTCTAGAAACAATCAAGCAGAGGAAATAGAAGTTGTGATAAAGAACAATGTATGTAAGACTTATGAATGGAAGCATTGCGAGATCCATAACTAAAGGTTCTCCCAGATGGAGGGAGAATACTATGATGATAGTTTGTTCCAATAACCAGACATACCTGAGCCATTATATCTCCTGCAATATCCATGGGTTGGAGTTCACATCAGATGAATGTAAGGATTATTCTCCTCAATAGAGTAATTGAACAAAGAAGCGTATGTAGAGCAACCTCAAGGTTTTGAGTTATACCAGAAAGAGACGCTTGTATGCAGATGGAAGAAGATCTTGTATGGATTCAAACAACTTGGTGCAGAGCCTCCAATGCACAACATAAGTGTGGTGAAAAACTTTCTATAACAAAGATATTGTATCAGAATGGTTACTCAGAAGTCCAAGTTGATGGATTGCTAATCCATGACAAACTCTCATGATGACATAAGAAGTGCCACTTGGATATGTTCCAGTTTGATCATTGCCACGATGTTATGAGCTAGCAGGAAAGAAAAGAGATGAATCCAACTATGATATACTATAATGATCAGAGCTATATGAAGCCTTCAAAGAAAACTAGTCTTCTAGAAAGATCGAAGTACATTGAGATCAAGCATTACATTCTCCGTGATGAGGTCCAGAAAGGAGAAATGGTTCTCCAGTATATCTCCACAGATGAGCAGATAAGCAGATATTTTGGTAAAGCCTCTGTCCAAGATGAAAGAGTTTGCGTACTCAAGAAAAAAAAAAAAAGCTGGAGCTCGTGGAGACCACTTCCTTATTAAAAAGGGAAGAAATGACTCCCAGGTTGGGAGGGAGCACTGATGTGTTATTGATTTATGGACAATCATTTTTCAGTTCGAAAAATGGTCCAGGATGAGCAGTTCCTTTCCAGTTCGGAAAGTGGTTTGAGATTTCTCACGAACAGGCATTTTCTAGTTCGGAAAATGGTCCAGATCGAACGATCATTTTCGTAATGAAAATGGTTCGATGGATTGCTGATGTACCATAGACAACGATTCCCCTTGTGGCCAGTGTGGGGGAATGGTCTAGGACAGTCTTTCTTCTTGGCAGTCACTCTCAGTAGTGGTCAAGAAGACTAGTACGCCTTGTCGTACAATCATTCTTTCGAAGCTCATGGTTGTGAGCAGTTTCAAAGAATGGTCCGTTTTGGAGGTTGGTGCAGGGCAATCATTTCCTTAGGAAATGGTCCGGATAGTCATTCCCTAGGGCAGATTCATTCTCTCCAGGCTGCACTTTGTTTAGTGCTGGAGGAATGGCCCAGGTAGGTGAATGGTCCAGGTTCAACAATCATGGACAAACATTCCCTAGGGCAGACTCATTCTCTCTAGGTTGCACTTTGTTTAGTGTCGGAGGAATGGCCCAGATAGGTGAATGGTCCAGGCTCAGAAATCATGACAATTATTCTTCTATGCTTGAGAAGAATAGTCCAGTAGCTCATGAGTGATGTTTTACTAAGGGAAGATGCTCTTCTAGATCTCATAGATGTGAGTGGAAGAATGGACTAGATGATTCAATTTATATCATGATATTGTTCTTCTGTGCAGGTTGATATCAGATGATATGATTTCTATGGAGACTGTATGTCTCTGGACAATAGATGTATGCTACTGTGGTGGATGTGTTCCACTGGTTGTGACTATGTGTCACTGATTAAGTAGCTGTGCGCTACTTGGTGTGGTAGTGTACCACTGGATTGTAGTTGTGTACTACTATGGATAGACACAGTTGTGTTCTATTGAATGACATTGTTATGATTGCCTTGTAGACTATCAGTAGTGTTGAAAATGATTATCAACAAGATGGATGATCAATGTACTGATGGACAGAGATTCTCCAGACGCAAAATGGTCCAGGACATTTATTCTTCTAGGACATATGCCCGGATTAGAAGAATGGTTTTTGTATCACTCCTTGGAGTGAGTGACTTGTTCAACATCATGTCTGATTACTCAGATGGAGTATGGTTTCGAGAGATGATGCAGTTGATGTTGTCAGATGAAACTGATAGTGATGATGGTGCTCGTGATCTAATCATGAGATAGTCTATATGACTATGATGATGCTATTGGTTGAATGGTATCTTTGTGCTCAAGACCATTGCCTTCAATACCTTCCTAGCTAGGAGGGAGTGTTGATATTATGGTAGCTGCGGGAAGTATTTACCTCCATGTGTAACCCTGACGAGAATAGAATATTCTGGGAAGCAAGAAGTAACCCTAAAGCATTTGAATTTATGAATCAACTTTGCCTTCAACTTTTATTTATGATTTATGAATCAATGTATTTCGTTACTGAATTTGAATTTGAATTTTGAATAATCTTTAATCGTTTATATCATTTACAAATTTGAATTTTCAATTTACTAATTTAGTATTTAATATTTCAGTGATGAATTTGCAAGGTATGAATTGTTATTGTTGAGATTTTATCAATATTATTTTTATTTTTAAAATTTTATATTTATATTTTTTATATTATATAAGCGACGTCCCCCCGTCCCCCATTTCCCTAAAATCCCTAAAATTTGTGAGTACTTCCACACGCCCCCCGTGTGTGTCCTCTCCCCACCCATGTCCCCCCATCTCGGAGTCTTGGTGGAACATTGGAATGAACTTGTTAGGGTTGCCCTGAAATTTGGAGAATTTTGAATTTCTTCCTCGAAATTTGCTGAACGAGGTGACTTAGGTGATAACCATCAAAACGTGTTCTGAAAATATTATATTTAAAATGCTCACAAGGGTTCTATTTTTATCAATAGTATGCTGAAACTAGTAGATTACGAATGGAAACTAATAGAGTATTCTAGTATATTCACTGATGCCCTTAAAATAAATTCACTAAGCTATCAGACATAGAAGATATCGTACATAGAATAAGATATTATATACAATGATATCGTTGGGAGAATCTATCAGGGATATATTTGTGAAATTGATGTCTCCAATCAA
Source organism: Picea sitchensis (assembly GCA_010110895.2). Taxonomy (NCBI): domain Eukaryota; kingdom Viridiplantae; phylum Streptophyta; class Pinopsida; order Pinales; family Pinaceae; genus Picea; species Picea sitchensis. The sequence goes on along the minus strand of SNQJ01S0002425.1, from coordinate 113,171 downwards.
GGTACACCGTTTTACACAAACTTATGTCCTTAGGTATAATTGTTTCTATATCAATGCTGGAAATTGGACAGAGCAAAACTCTGTTGATTTCTGTTTGATATAATTTCATATAGTTTTGTTGATTCCTGTTTGATATAATTGCAGATAGTTTTATGAAAAACATTAATGGGATTTTACAATTTTGCTGGTTTAATATAACAGTAAAACATCAACATCTTCAGTAGAATTCAGTTCAAAGAAATGTCTAGTTATTTGAAAAAATAGTTCATAGGTTGCCTAAATATTTTGATTAATAAACAGGCAAAGGTTAACATTTCTCTTTTTGATTTCGCGATGATCTCTTTTGATCAGAAAATATTCACTTAACAATAACAGTCAATCCATCTGGCATCGGTATTTAAAAGAAATGATTGCCAATTCTGTATGTTCTTTTCATCCTGTTTTCCATCCTATGCAAAATGATTTTACTTCCGAATTGTTATGATGTCTCAATTTAAATTTTGAGATGAGAATTTGTGAAACTTGATTTTAGTAGTACTAGAAGGAAATAGTGAGGTTCCACTTCTGTAATATGGCGTTTTCTAGTGGACTATGAAGAGGTTAATGTGTTTGTGTTGTTCAGGATGTGGGTCAATATGCTTGGATGTTTAGAACGCTTTTTATTGTCTTTAGAAAGTGTTGCTCAATCGTATAAGCAATTTCTCTCTACTTTTTCATTTATGGAAATATTCTTATGAAGTTCTACTGAATGACGTTTTGCTATTTTCCAGGCAAATTGGTAGGCACAGTTTAGATTATTCGTTTGGTGCTGCAGGCAACCGTAATTCAAAAGCTGGGTATATGGGAACGTCTATGAACAAATCTTCAGCCAATAGCAGAGGGGTTTCTCTTCGACCCTCGCATGTTAATAATCCTGTTACTTCCAACTATCAAGGAAGATCATAAACAGGGCTTGTATATGGAAGCTTGTGCCTAGGGCATAGCTGCATGACATTTTTGGGCAGCCAATCACCCGTAGTCTAGACTTAAATTTCCTTTTTAAAATACGATTTTATATTAATATTGGAATGGAAAAGCGGCAGACTGGTTTTGGCTTTCAGATCTTCTGGGATTTTTTCTCTTTATTTCTATGTGAACACCCGGGCAGCAGTATTTTAGTCATTTCAAAAGTTTATGCTGTCTTTGTAGCTTGTTTTTGCTTTCGTTTTCATATACTTTTTCTACTGCCAAATCCAAGATCTACGGCAAATTTACAATATTTTAGTGGAGGGTCACACTTCCGAGACATCTATAAATCAAAAGGTTTTAGTCCAGATTGTCGAATGCAATTTAACATTTTTATATGCATTTTACTTCAAATATATAGAATGCGCTTCATCTTTACTGTATTTACTGTAAAGCTTGATGTTGTGCCAAACATTGATTTGTAACGTTTTTGTACACGGTTCAATTCACTAGTATGATGAGGAAACACGGACTAGTATGATGTGTTCAAGTCATCCAAAAGAGGATTTTGAAAAGACAAGGCAGGGATAATCAATATTAGGGATAACGTGATCAAGATTAATTGATTGGGAAAGGGATTTTGCAAATGGGACAAACGGTGGTAGGGAAGAAGAGTAGGGCAATGCAGGAAAAGGAAAATACCTAGCAAGAAAGCTTAGGGATAAGGAGTTCAAGCTTCTTAATAGAGAAGCTATTGGTAGATCAAAGAATAGTGTAAGAGGCATTATTTGTAGAGGTGGGTGGGGCAATGCAGGGAAAGGAAAATAACACCAAGAATGTTAGGGATAAGGAGTTTCATTAGAGAAGCTGTTGGTGGAGCAAAGAATAATGTAAGAGGTGGGTTAGTCTTTGGAGACTCGTGGAAAGTTACTTAGGAGCTCTAGACATTGTTGTAGTGGGATTTTCTGGAAATGAACTGTGTTGAAGTTGAAAATTTTCAACCCAGTTCATTTCCAGAATATCCCACCATAATTATGACTCACTGTACAAACCTTCATCCTCAAACTAGACATAGTAATATCAAATGGATTGAAGCTTTGACAGCACGAGCCAAAAGGAAAATATGAAAATAGACGTCTTAGCAACTCAAATTAACAAAGTAAACAAGATGGATGCTACTAATGGGTTAGGGGTTTTCAATGTATATGGACATGGTTTATTTCCATAGCCAGGTTTTAGATTTTCTCTCGACAGTTGGCTGTGTTTGGAAAAAGTACTGAGAAACTTCTTGTGGGTTAACAACTATGGGGAGAAGGGCTTCCATATGGTTAATTGAGATTGGTGTTGTACCCCAAGGGATTGGGAGACCTGGGCATTATGAGAATGAGGATCCAAACTCGCTTCATGGTAAGATCTTCCTGAAAAAAGAGAGTTGTACCATACACATAGCATTTTCTCAGTGTCTTTCCACACTATCAACTCCCTCAATAAATGCTTTATGACTATCCCATCTTAATAGCAGCATCAAATCAGGGATGTAAAGCCCACTACATTAGAGAAAGGATATAGTTGGTTACTGGGTGAATCACTCAAGGATTGGCCAGTTCCTATCTGGAAGGTTGTAATTTCCTAACTGCTGCAGTTTATACTCTTGTTAATAGTTTAGTACATTCTCTGTTACTATGATGGGTTCCCTAACTGAGGTGACATACATTGAGTAGAATGCTCCCCATGGGTCAAAACCTTCAGCTCTCCATGCTCGATCCACTGGTTGTATTTTTCCAGTTAGTACAGTGAACCGGCCATTCTATTCCTACAGATTTTGATGTTTGGGTATGCAATTCGCCTACTTGCCGTAAAATACAGCAGATTTCGGAAGGGGGAGAAGCCCACGACCCAATGAGGCATGGTAAAGTTTTCTTGAGAAACAACATAACATTACATTGTTCGCTCGATGGCAAATAAATTCTTTCATGGTCACCTTTCTTCACTAAACCCTCGTTACTACCCTTGCTTCCTTTAAGATTAAAGGAACTTTTGTTCTATGGAGCCTCTGGAAGGTTTGGGGGGGGCATACAATATATATATATATATATTTGTATTGGAGATATCTTTTTCCTAGAATTATTCTATCCTTTAATAATCATTGCATATGGTGGTCCCCTCTCCTTGAGATTAGAGGTAAATTGCAGTGTGAAGATCCTTGGGTCTTGGCCCTATGGTTATTTAAAAAAGGCATTGGTGTGGTGAGTGATCTCTTTTACAATCATGGAAGAGATTAGCTACCTGGGCCAAGAACTACTTTTGGAATGGCCAATCTAGACGGTCTCGTTTTGACAGAGCCCAATATAATTCTTGATGAATTTTCCCTCAAATTAGGGTTGTGGTCTCTTTGACCCTAGTGGCAAGATAGGAAACGGGGTAGAACAAAAGCTTTCACCAAAGTATAAGCTCACACAGGTTTATAGGTGGCTTTGCTCCAAGTCAACATCGACCATTGCACATAGTGGCGCCCTCCTTGAAATCAGTAGTAAACCTTTGGTTGGTTGAAGGTCCCTGGTTCTTAGCCCTACGGTTTTAGAAATGTGGTCTCAAGCAACTACCAACAATCTCTTTTGCAGGTGGGTGAGAGGCTAGTTACTTTGGCTAGAGCGAAAGACTAAATTTGGGTTAGCCAATTTAGATAGGGTTCTCTTGAAAGTTCAAATTTGTCCTTGATGAACATGACCTCAAATTAAGGTTGTAGTCTCTTTGAGCTCGATGGCGAGATTGGAAATATGATAGAACAAAAGCTTTTACCAAGTATAAGAAGGTTATAGGCTATGGTTGGCTTTGCATATGAACAAACTTTGGAGGCTCAAATACCAACACAAGGCATGGCTTTTTTTTGGTCGCGAAGCCTTTGGAAGCCAACATCAGAGTCTAGGAAAACTATCTGTTTGGTTTATAAATATACGAGTGTTTCAGATAAAACTATCATATCTGGTGAGCAAAACTCTCGTTGCCTTCACTGTGGTCCTGCTGAAACCTGAATCCCTTGTTTTGGTTCTGCCCCTTAGCTGAGTCTGCTTAGGTTTTGTGTCGCGAGTCTTAGTGTGGTCAATTACTCTCCACTACGATGTGTGGGAGATCTACTCTATTAGGAGGATTATCTCCCCTGGGTTTATTATCAATATGCTTAGATGCTTGTCTTTGTGGAAACTCTTTTTAATTTTTATGGAAGAAACTTAGGTTGTCGAGTCTCTGTGTGGTCAATTACTCTCCACTACGATGTATGGGAGATCTACTCTAGATCTACTCTATTAGAAACGCAATAAAGTGATGTTTAATAAGAAAGAGCCTCCTTGATTATTCACATTGTATGGAAGTGCATAGATTTGTGTGAGGTCATTGTAGATAATTGTATGGGTTTTGAAGACCCTAGTGGAAATGAACCAATGAACCATTTGCAGTGGCTTTGGCTTTTTGGAATAACCTCCCTGCAATATTTGTTGAGAGCTGTAGTTGTAGAGAAGGGAGACTTTCCATGTCATCACGTTGTCAATTTGTCTATTAGTGTGAGAACGATGTTAACAGTGACCATTGGCCTCCAGCCCCCTTCTAGGAGTCTCACCTTTGGTATTAAGCATATTTGAGGCAAATAAGTCCATTGAACTTGACAATGATGGTTGGGATCCCATTATTATATATCCTACTACCATTCTTTGGCAGTGGGGCCCCATTTGCTGTGACTATTATTTGTTGCAGGCTATACTCTTGCCAATAGTCGTAAGCTTTTCATGTGTTTATGCTCAGGCATAAGGCCTTGTTTTATTGGACATTGTTATTTGATGCTTTGGTTTGCATTTCATGTACTTAATGGGTGTTTTGGTATCAGGGCATGTTGATTTGGATTTGGATAATGTTTTTGAATGCCTGTTAATGCTAGTGGTGGTAGTGTGTGGGACTCATCTTTTTGTTTTTGTTTTATTGGACATTGTTATTTGATGTTTTGGTTTGCATTTTATGTACCTAATGGGTGTTTTTGGCAGTAGGGCATTTTGATTTGAATTTGGATAATGTATTTGAATGCGTGATAATGTTAGTGGTGGTAGTGTGTGAGATTCTTTTTGTTTTGTTTTGTTGTTTTCCTTTCCTGGAAGGTGAAAAAACTTATCATAACTTTAGTTATCAACTAATAGTGAGGACAATCATTACTAGTGGTTTGTTTGGGGTAAAGTTCCATTTGCAGGGTGGATCTTGGGTGCGAAAATCATTTTTTTGGTATAAAAATAATGTAAAAAATATTATTTTAATATTTAAATGAAGATTTTATCTTAAAACATAAGATGTGTCAATTCAAGTTGGTAGGTTGGTAGTGAGTGTATTTGGGAAAAGTGAGGTGTATAGCATACCTACAAGGGTGGCATATGCTAATATTTAGTGAAAACGATGGTCGAGTCATTATGTTTGTGCGATGGATGTGTTTCTTCTTGTTTTATGTTATAAACAATGGCCTATAAAAGGAATGAAATATACAATTGTATTTATGTACTTTTGGGGAGTTAAAATTGAAATATAGGGTTGTATATTTTATAGTTGGAGTTGAAAATGAAATTTATATTTGATATTTTTTTATGTTTTATCAGTGATTTAAAAAAAAGAAGATGATGATGGTTATTGATTACTTTGATTAATTCTAAGGTATTAGACCTTGTGAAGATTGACAAGGAGTTAATTGATTTGTTTTCACTAGTTGATAAGTTGTGGAGATTGATGGGTTACAATATTATGAAATTGAAACTAATGTGTTCAAAGGTATGACAATGTAAAGTGTTTTTCATCCTCCACTTTTTTCGTATTTTAAAGATTATATGTTTTTTCCCACAATGTATAGTGCCTTGCCTTTTTGTGCATCTACATTAGTCCTACATATTACTAGAGGTGCCCCTTGCATTTGTTCTAGATGTAATATACACATCCATCAGAGAGAGTGGGTTCAACATACTAGAAGCTACGAAAATCTTTAGGTGGAGTGCATTAGAACTAGTGATGCATGATGAATGAAGCTTTGACATTTATCTCTTGGACTTTTACAAGTTGCATCTTTTTCTTCGTCTTGGTGGATTGTGCTTATGCATATGTATGATTGATGATCGCTGTAGTCTAAATGCTCTATGCTTTTGCTCTTTTTCAGTGTTATTATCTGTTTAATTTTGTTTGAAATTCGTCATGAAATTGTTGGATCTGCAAGTTTGAGTAGTTAAGTCTATTTAATCTGAGTGCTCCATGGGTGTTTTAGGATGCTAAATCCATTTATGCATTCAAAAATGCAATTTAAACTACAAAAAATTGCGATTTTCCCCAAATTTACGTCACCGATGGTCTAAACATAGAATGCTTAAACAACTTCGTTGATCATTAAATAAACTCCAAAAAAACACACAATGGGCTTAATAATTCCAAAACATTTGCAATAGCAATTGTATGGTATAAAACACTTGTAACATACATGTTGCATATGCACATCGACGATATGCATGATTCTCCACTCTACATGTATATGCAAGACCAAAAATGAAGTTAATAACAAAATCTTATTCACACTATAACCTTAAGAGATAATGAGAGGTAGTACCATTAAAAATCATTAAAATCTACAAGGCGCATAAAGTAATAGTATGACTCTTTGGGCTTTCAATTATAGCGGTAATTATGGCCCCTAAGTGTTGAAGACAACCACATGTTCCAGAGATTGGAACTTCGATAGAACAAACCATATTGACTTCTCAGAGAAATGACCATTGTATTTAAACACTAGGTTGTGGGTCAAATCCAAAATTATAATATAAACATAGAGTATGACCAGGAAAGGATGTTGGAGCAAAAACAAAAGCAATATCACGACCTTTTGTTTAACACTAATGAGAGAAGAGATCCCCTAGACATTATGAAAGAAGTGCAAAAGATCACATTATTGGAATTCATAGGGCAGGATGGAGGTCAGGGAATGGAAGCTTGGGTGGTAGGTGTGAAAAGTCCATTCAATGTTAAGGCATACAAAATTGTTGAGAAGGTACACATATCATTGAGTCTCTATAAAGGGGATGCCTTGTGGTGGTGGGTTAACAAAGAAACCAACTTAGATATCACTTCCATGCAGGTGATTCGAGAGTTATTTGAGGAAGCCTTTATAACCATATATTTATTAGATGAATATAAACAATCGCAGGTATGTTCATTCCATGCAGTTATAGAAAGGGGTAGACCAGTGGAAGTGTGTTTTGGATTAGTTCATCATGGGGATTATATGGTTGATGGTAGAAGGCAAGCTAGATTGTTCCTTCACAAACTCATTCCCTTACTCTGAGTGGAGGCCGCAATGTGGAAACACACTATCATAGTAAAGACAAAAAGTTTGGTTATACATACAAAAAATATAATTGATATAAGGGTCAATTATCAAAGAAGATATATGATTCTTTCAAAAAACTCCACAGTGAAGTGGTCCTCAAAGTTGGAGGACATAGATATGGATTTTGTGGAAGATAGGGTAATGTAGCTAGTGGTCGACATGACATTTTGTGACACCTTTCGCAGGATAGAGGAATCGAATTTACTCCTTAAGTTACAAAGGGACATAACTGAAAGTCCTAGTTCCCCACCCCTCATCCCAAATAGTAACTTGTAAGGTAGAGACACAATGAATCCCACTGGCTTGAATTATTGAGAGTTCGTAAATAGCTATGGGAAAAAAGTTCTCTACCAAAATGATCTAGTCAACCCTATAGTGATTGAGAGGGTCAAGCAAGAAGTTGCTTTACACTTCATCTTAGCTAAGAAGGTGAAGAAATGTACGAGGAAGGGGTGTAGGATCTATGCTGTTATACAATCGGTGGAGATAATAACCCTTGGCTAAAGATGCATTTGATATTATATGAATTTGAAGATGTACTTTCTGTGGAGTTGCTAGGCTCCCCCCTATGTGATAGTTTGGTTTCTCTATTCCCTTGAAACCAAGGACATAATCCATATCCAAAACACCTTTCTGTATGACCATCCCATAATTTGATGAGTTGAATGTGCAACTCAAGGGGCTTATCGATTAGGGATTGATTAGGCTTAGTGTATCACCTTGGGGAGCATAGTGATGTTTGTGAAAAAGGATGGGACCCTTAGACTTTGCATTGACTATCAGGGTTTGAACAAAGAAACCATTAGAAACAAAGATTCAATGCTTTGTATTGACGACCTATTTGGTTAGCAAAGGGGAGCTTCAATATTTTCCAAGATCGACTTACGATCTGGATACCATCGACAAAGAATTAAGGAGGAGGTTATACCTAAAATTGTACTCTGAGAACAAGGGTTGGCCACTATGAATTTATCGTAGTATCATTTGGGTTGACGAATGCTCCTACACCATTTATGAACTTAATGAATAATTTATTCCAAGAATATTTGGATCATTTCGTTCAAGTGTTTTTGGATGACATTCTCATTTACTCACAAATGAGAGGGAGTAGTAAGAACATTTGAGCGTTGTACTTCAAGTTTTCTAAATGTTCTTTCTTTCAAGAGACATTCAATATCTAGGGCATATAATTAATGGGGAGCATATTGTAGTAAATCCCATTAAAATTGAAGCCATATTGAATTAGTTGACTCTTAGGAATGCTGAAGAAGTATGTAGCTTTATGGGATTGGCAGAACACCAAAGAAGATTCATGGAAGGATTATTTTGAATCTAAAAATCTCATCACATTCGTATATAAGAAATGATTTAACTTTGAATAGACAAATGAATGTGAGGAAGCATTTGTAGAATTGAAACGATGATTGAGAATTGCCCCAATCTTGAGAGTGCTAGACATGGACAAAGATTTTTGCATATGCATGGATGCTTTTCGACAAGCTTTGGGTGCAATTTTGATGCAAGGATGTGTTATAACTTATGCCTCATGTAAACTTAGGGACCACAAAATCAATTATGCCACTCATGATCTAGAGTTTGCTATCACTGTAATGGCCTTATTATTATGGAGACATTATCTCATGGGATGTTAGTGTGAATTGAAAATCTATCACAAGATCCTTGTGCATATTTTCACCTAAAAAGACTTCAACCCTTGCCATTGATATTAAAGTGAGTTGTTTAATGAATACAATTTTAGGATATCCTTTATCAAGAGTAAAGAGAAGGAGGTTTTCAATGCTATGAGTAGGACAAGGGTTTATTCAATGATATCATTAAAAGTAGACTTAAGAGATTGGGGTTTAACCCTCCTTACTAAGCACAATTGGTACCAATAAGGTTTAGGGTTAGGCTTGCTAAGTGGAGTATTGGTGGGATCTAAATTTGAAGGGTACTCTTTGGGAAATGATGCATTGTTATGATTCAAGAGCAAGATTTATGCCTAAAGAATGGTGAATGTAAGACATTGGTGATGGAAGAAGCTTGTAGAGCTCCCTTTTTTGTACCCGTGGAGTAATAAAATCATGTAGATTTAAAAAATATATATTTCTAGGCTAGGATGAAAAGGGATATAGTGCAGTTTGTAGCCCATTGTCTTGAATGTCACCAGGTTAATGTAAAACATTAGGTCTTTTAAAATGTCACGATATACTAGAAATAAATGGGAGATATTTCAATGGATTTTGTGGTGGAATTACATATGAGTTCCTAGAAGCATGATTGTATCATTATAGTAGTTGACACTTTAACCAAGAGTGCTCACTTCATCCCAATTAAAAACACTTTTGATGCATCATTGATTGCTTAGGTTTTTCATAATGAGATAATTTGTTTGCTTGGGGTGCCTTGGGAAATCATTTCATGTAGACATTCATGGTTCACTTCTAGGTTTTGGCAAAGCCCCCAAACTTCTATTGGTACTGAACTTAACTTTGACATTACATATCATCTAAAGACAACTTGCCAAACAAAAAGAGTTAATCAAGTATTGGAGGATATGTTAAGAATGTATATCATGAATTGACAAAGTCAATCAAAGAAGTATATTTCCCTAGTGGAGTAGGCATACAATAATAGTTATCACAGCTACATTTGTTCAGCCCCATATGGGTTCCTATATGGGAGACCCTCCACGAACCCATTGAGTTTGGATCGGTTAGAGAATTGGCTCATGTTGGGACCTAACATTCTCCCAGAAATAGGCGAACAAATGATTATGATTAAGGAAAGGCTTAAGGAAGCTAGGGATCGACATAAAATTTATGCAAATGCTATTGACAAATTAATTTGCTCCATTAATTTGCTGTTGTAATTCTTCATTTGGTATTAGAGTGTACATATGGAGGTTTGTTTTGATTGGTGTGTGTGTAAAAGAAATGAGTTGGACAAGAGTGTGACATTGTGGAGTGCAACATGAAGTTATTGTGTGGATTGTCAAGAGGAGTGAAGTTGCTGCATGGGTAAGGTTGTTGCTGTTGCGCGCAGGCTTCAACGCGTTGAAAAATAGAGCTCGTGGAAAGAGAGAACCCGAGGCGCAAACATTGATAAGGAGGTGAGATCTAGATTGTGCTGGTATATGCGTTTGCGTGGGCCGAGATCTAAATTGTGTGTTTGCAGTGTTACAATGCGAAAAAGAGGTGTGGTGTGCATCGTGGTGTCATTCATTTCAACATTAAAGGGATTAATCTGAGCGTGGAATTCAAGAGGTGCGAACTGAGCCGTGGGACATAACTTGCATGGAGCATCGATTTACGTGTGAGCTACTACCTGAAATTTGCTGTGTGGAGTGTATCTGCGTTGGAAAATAATGTTCGCCGATGGGACTGGTTAAAGCTTGGAGCGTGGATGTATTTCGTTGGTAAATTAAAAGCTCATCTCATTATATTATAAATATTTGCAAGAGGTTATTTTGTAAAAGATATTATTTTACATCTCTTAATTTGTTTTTAAAATTTTTGGGCACAAATTTTTGTGTAGAAGGGTTGATTCAAAGATTGGGGATTTGGGTTGAATTAAAATGTTTGTTTAGCATTGCGCAAGTGTGTGCTTTTTCATTGTACCAAAAAAAGATCATTTTTAGGTGGTGATTGAGTCTTGTTTTGGGATAGTTGTTTTTCATCTCGATTGAAGTGGGACACATTTGTTGATTTTCCATATTTTTTCTATTTCTTCTTCTCTAATGGCGATAAACAATATTGTGTTCCCTAAATTTCTTGGCACAAATTATTTTTATTGGAGCAAACACATGCAACCTATATTTATCACTAAAGATTTATGAGAACTTGTAATTGATGGGTATGCTATGCCTTTTGCTCATGAATTCAAAGCATTGAGTGACGATGACAAGAAATCTCTAAAGGAATTTATAAAGAAAGACAACGAATCACTTTCTCTCATAGGGAGTGTAGTTGAAGAATCTATATTTCCGAGAATCGATGTTGTAGAATCATCCAAACAAGCATGGGATATATTAAATAACATACATGAAGGTGTGGCGATAGCTAAATTGCAAACATTAAGGAAAAACATTGAAAATGAAAATATGCAAAATAATGAATCCATTCATGATTACTTCACAAAAATGCAAGATCTTGTTAATCAGATGAAGTCATTAGGAGAAGATTTTCCAGAAAGAAGACTTCTTGGGAAAATTTCAAGAAGTGTTTTGCCCAAGTTTTAGATGGTCACCACTAGTATTATGGTGTCCAAAGATTTAAATACAATGAAAATTGATGTATTGAGTGGTTTTTTGTTAACACTCGAAGAAAATAATCCAACTGAGGAAGTTGAACATGCTTTTTCTAAAAGGAATAGAAGAAGAGGAAGAAGCAAAGGTCAAATTCAAAATCAAAATCAGAGTAGGTATCCACAACAGTCACAAAATTATCAAGGAAACGCATCCACTTCAAGAGGAAGAGGAAGAGGAAGAGGAAGAAGTCCAAGTCAGTTAAGAGGAAGAAGCAGAGAAGGATCTCGTGGAAGAGGAAGAGGAAGAGGAAGAGGAAGAGATAGATATCGAAAAAGGCAAGGCCCACAATGTTATTATTGTCATAAATTCGGTCATCTTGAAAATGATTGTCATGTAAAATTGCGAGATATGGAGCATAAAGGTGCCAATACAGTTTTTGAAGAAACTAAGAATGGAAAATTATTCATATAAAGTTATATGACACATAATGAAGAAAGTGAAGCTTGGTTTTTGATTTGGGATGTTCAACTCACATGACATCTCAAGAGGAGTTGTTTACCAAAATAACTGACAATTATTTTGGTAAGGTTATATTTGGTGATGATAGACTTTTTGAAGTTAAAGGGAAAGGTGCAGTTGCAATTCCAACATTGCATGGAAAGAAGAAATTTATTGAGGACACATTGTTGACACCAACGTTGAAGACCCTACTTTCTGTAGGTCAGATGATGGAGAAAAACTACAAGTTAGTGCTTGATAATAAAGAGTGTTTAATCATGGATAAGATGAATCAAAATGCAGTAGTAGAAAGAGGAGAAACGATTGAAGACAAAATCTCTAAGCTTTCTTTTGATTCAAGTTACTCACACAGTTTGAATGTTACATAAGAAACAAATAGCAAGATTTGGTATTTAAGGATTGAGCATTTGAATTTTCAAAGTTTGGTATTGTTAAGGAAGCAGAACATGGTGAGTGGTCTTCCTTATATTAAGATGGATGATGAAATATGTGAAGGGTGCATTTTTTGGAAACAACACAAGGAAAGTTTCTCAAATAGAACATGGCAGGCTAGAGAACGTCTGGCACTAGTGCATTCAGATTTGTGTGGTCCAATGAAGATTGTGTCAAAGAATAAGAAGAAAGGAATATAAATACCTTTAATAATAATTGTCCTTGCTTGATCCAGGTTGATCTTGATCTCCAAGTCTTTCAGAAGGTTCTACAATCGAAGGAACTGTTATCGCACAGTTTGTAGCAAGGTTTAAAGCTTGAGGTTTGAAGGCCAAACTAGCATACCATGAACCAATCCCACCCAATGTCACCGCGATGGGAAGGTTCTTTCTCTTTAGTGAGGTTAGGCCCAGGGGAGACATCCCCGGTGACCTGGGGTTTTGAGGAGGCAAGAAGATAATAAGACAAGGATAAGTTTTCCCCCCTCACAACTCACCACCAATCAGATATTCTCGACTAAACAATGAATAAAGAAGTAAAACCCCCAAAGAAATGTACCTGCCTGGAACAAAGCAACAACAAACTGATATGTGCAAGCTATTTCAGTGGGTTAGTACTTCATATGAGTATCTGATAAATATATATAAGCAATTATGGCAATAAATATTGATGAAGTCAATGTTTATAAATATGGCAATGAAAGTAATGTCACTTCTTCAATAAATGCTAGAATAACGTTGGCATTCAATACAATAAAACAATAACTCATTCAATTAATGCCTTTAATCATTATCCAATTGCTTAATGAACAAAATGATGCTGCACTAATGATGTAGTAGCATAAGATGATGACAACAATTAGGGTTAGTAGGGTTAGCTCTTAGGCTAAGGTTAGTAATTAGGGTTTCAATTCAAAGTGTTTGAGAGTGTTTAGATCAAGTCCACTTCAACACATGAGGTCTTAGGATCGGTGCCTTAGGGTTAAATGGAGTCAATAGTGAAGGACACAAGAGTTGAAGGAGACAAAGACTAAGGACTAGAGGGAGAAGTTTTGTGGTGTTGCTAAGGCAAGGCCTCAAAATCAAAACCCTAGGGGAGAAAGGCTCAATCAGATGTTGCTACAACAAGGCCTCGTGCTCTCTCCTCCTTCCTTAGCTCAACTGGCAAAACGACTAGCTCAGAAAATGAAGCATATAACCAAAACAAGAGGGTTTGATGAGACAAGGTGTTGCTACAATAAGGTCTTACAACAAACCCTAGAAAAAGTACGACCCTAAGTGTAGTAGACCTAGGCTTAGGACGTCTTCCTCTTCTTGGCCTCTAAATGGCACGACTAGCAAGAGATGAAGAGAAAAAGAGGGTGTAGCTACGACTAGGCTCTCTCTTCTCTATCAATGGCTGAAAAAATTTCTCTATTAGGGGACATGAGACAAGGACCTACTTGTGTGCTTGTCACCTAGGGTTTTGATTCAAAAAAATTCATAAACATATGCAAGAAATTAGACTACAACCATTCATTCAAGAAGTCTTGCAGAAAAATACTTACAATTCATCAAGAAATAACCATGCAAACCCTAGTTGTAACACCTTCCTTCAAGAGAAATGCCAAAATATGCCAAAAAATGTCTTCCTTCAACAAGTGCGCTTCACTAAATCAACCAAAACCCTAGAATAGGGCGCAAATTTCAGACCTCACCAAGTGGGGAGTGAGTGATGATGAAAAAATGAAAGAGAAAATCCTCCATTTATACAATACCATGACCTAATTTTACTTTTTAGGTCATGTAAAAGGTCGATAAGGCCAAAATACCAAAATCATACTGTTTTACATTAAATTGTCAAATCAAATCCTAAATCAAGCTGAAAAGAGAGTAAAATCCCCTCCAAGGGAAACGATAGCCCCTTTTTGGACAGATGGGGTGTCATGGAGCAAAACGTTAGCCCTCCTTTGGCTTCTCCAACCTGCCACACATGCCACTGCTGCCTAGTCTGCCTCGCAAAACGTCCATGATGCTGGGTGAAGTCATGGTCAAGATGGTGACGTCCTAGGCCTCCCAAGGCCAATGTTCCACTGAGAAAGGGTCATCCCCCCTAGGTCAAGCTCTGTCGGGGTGCCTCTGGTGGAACGTCCTCTTCTCCTTTGGTGCAAAGCTCTGGATCCATCTCTATCCTATATCTTCCCCCTGATGGGGTCTTAACATCCACCTGATGGGCTCTGTTGTTTTTGAGTTTATACTTTAAGGCTGTAAAGTATACCGTCAAGGCATCCATAAAGGTAAAGATAATTAAGAATAAGAATAAAAAATAAGGGTAAAACAGAATCAATTTCTTAACTGTCTTTGTTTAGCTTTCCATTGTTCTTGGATGCTGATATCTCTCCCAATAACAGCCCATGAACGTTCTAATCCAGCCCGGTTAGTCACTGTTTGTAGAATAGTATTAAATAGGTTTAAAGCAATACTGGTTTGATCTTGGAGACCAGGTTCTATGTTGGGTTGTCTGTTATTTGGGACAGTCATGGGGCGTAAAATTTTATTTAGTTGTGAAAGAATTCGATAAATTGTTAATTCGGTTTTTTAAGAGATGAGAATAGGAAAAAATAGTTTTGAAATTCAAAATAATAACATAAATACAGTTGAGGCCGTTTCTTGGACTTGAAACAATTTGAGAATCATGAAATAACAAAGAAATACTACTGAAAAATATGAGGCTTTAATCAAGAAAGAATCTCATATTGTAAAAGGAAATAAAGAAGAAAACGAGATTTCTAATGAAGTGTTAAATATCATGGTTCAAATGATCCACAGGTCTTAAAATTACTGATAGCAATTTCAGAGGAAAAGCTGTAAATAATTTGATAACTAAATCAATCTAAACTATAAAATATGTATAAAATAAACTTCAAATTGATCATTCATTAGAAAGACATTGAAAGAGAAACATAGAAAAATATGGTAAACAAGGTTAAAGAACACATAGCTACAAGTTGGCAAGATTGAGAATCTCGTTTGTATTCGTATATCACAGTGGATTGTAAAACTTTTAATACAATCGACTCTCTCAAAAAACCAAAAAATCATTTTCTCAGTCTTTTGAAAATATATTTATACATGATCATCAAATATTTTCCCGTTGGTGATTAACCAATTTCCTAAGACTACGGTTACATGGATGAATAATGTCAAACCGTTTACATTTCTTTTCTAACTACTTTATTATTCTAATGATGAAAATATTCAAAAGAGTATTTTTATGTTTGTGTTGATGAACTTCCTTCTTCTGCCTCAAGATAGCAAATACATTTTCCCAAAAACTTCACCAAAACTCTGGGTACGTCTGGTATCTCTTTTGCCTCAAATATGAAGAATCTTTTCTGTAATTCGGGCAAACGATCTTCTATTATCTTCCTTGTGAACTTAATAGTTTGCAACTTTAAGTTAGGTATCACTATCCATTTGTCGATTTCAGTGATATTGATTACCTTAATTTTTGGGATCTCTACCTTCATTTCCTCCAAATCTTCCTTGAACCTTAGCTGGTGCTTGACAATGTTAATCTCTCCTAGTAACCCAGGACAATCATTTTTTCCAATATTCAATGAAGTTTTTTCTAAGAGATAAAAAATTCCTTGAAAATCATCATTGACATCTCTGGTTATTCTTTTATTTTCGGCTAGGTCTGCTTCCCACACTTTGAGTATTACATCTCCTTTAACCTGTTCTGAAATGGATAGTTTCTGAATCTTTCCGACSTCTTCCTTTGTTGAAAGGGCTACTGCTTTTTGGAAAGTCGTTCTGGCCGCTTTCACTTCTCTTTCTTTCTGGAGAACATTCTCCAAAGATTTATTTGTTTCCTGAAAGTAATTCTGGACAACTTCCAGATTTAAAAACACTTTTTGTTGTTCTTCTTCTATCTTCAAATGTATTCCCAATACATGAGCCTGGAAAATTTCAGGTTCTACCACTTGATTTGAAATAGTGCTAATCTTATCTCGTAATTGTTTATTTGCTTCTTCTTKCTTTAGGACCTGTGCYTGAGTGACCTGTATTATCTGATTTGCTTCCTCTAAGCTTGTTTTCATTTTCTGAATCTCTTGAATATCTTTTAATCTAGCTTGTTCTAGACCCTTTTTTATTCCCCAATTGATATTTCTTTCGGTTTCTTTCAATTTACCCTATAGCTGAGCTATCGTTTAGTCTTTTTGTTCCAACATAGTTGTCAAACTATCCACATAATATAAATTTGCCGACGCTAAAGCTCCCATCGTGCCTGCTATCTCTGTAGCAAATTCTCCATCTTTAAGTTTCTTTCCATCTATAATGACCCTATGCTTTTTAACCATCTCATCTCATCTTGGATGGATTTCCTGTTTCAAGATTGACCTTCTCTTTTTACTGAAAAAATAATCTGATGAAGGAATCTCATCCCTAGAAATTGGCTCTAGATCACTGACATACAAAGCTCCCTCGTGGGGGTTTCCATAAGTGGACTGCAATGGAGTCAAGCAAGTAATGGGACTTCCAAGTTTTGTCGATGCTGTTCCTCCTGTCTTTTTTGGAACATCCTTAGGGATTTCTAGGGATGTTTCTAGCTCCTTTCCCTTCCCTGCTTTTGATTCTTTTGTCTGGGAAATTTCTGTGTCTTGTGAAGGTATTCCAGTATCCTTCATCTTGCCTTCAGTATTTTCTTTGTCCTGTATATTTGTTTCAAATCCTGGGGGAGGCCCTTCCTGCTCTGGAGGTGGGGTTGTAGCTTCGCCCTGCAAAATTTTGGGTAAACAACTTCGCCTATGGCTCTGGAATGACACAAAACCAATCTGTGAGTCAGGTGGCAGGCCCTGTACTATGTTCAATACCTCTTCATAGGATTTAACCTCCTTGAATACGTCATCATAAACAGATGTTTCATGCTCATAGGCTTTTAAATTACAATGCATCAAACGTCTGCTTACTAATTGATAGGGGTCATGCTTTTTGTGTTCAATATCTACCAAATTTACTTTTTCTAGTGATTCAACCTCTACTTTAGAATGGCCTAGATTTAGTAATGAAAATTTCCCGATATGTACAGGGAAAGTTGGCCATGACTTTTTCTGAGCTGCCTTTAGCTCTAATCCAATGCCGCCTTTTACTATCTGGTGGGCTACCTCTCTACACACCAATCTGTCCGGTAGGAATTTAGGCAGTGCATCAGGGGGAATAGAACAACCATAAACCCTAATGTAGGAAAAATTATCGTCAATAAACCAGTCGGCTATTGCTTTAAGATTTTCTGTGACAGTATCAGAAATGTGAGGGGGTTCTCATCCAAAAATTATTTTATGCATCAGAATTATAACAAAATGACAAATTTCATAAAATGCGTCCTTAGCATTTTTTTCCCAAAGGGCAGAATGATATTCATGAATGGGTTCTAGACAGGTTATGTTCCAACTCCAATTCATTAAGGGAAAATGAGTCACATAACAGATTGCATCCATAATGTATGCTGACATGTAAAAGGCCATTGGTTGTCCCTTAGATTTTGCAACTCTGTAGTTTGAGATTTCTTGTGTTAGGTTATCCGACAAAATATTACTCCAGTTAAAAGCATATCCTTCTGAAGCTTCTTCTAAAAAGGGCACCCAATCTGCATGAAAATGGCAGGGATCTTTTCTCCCGAAAAATCTACACAACATAATGGCTACGTAGACCATGTATTCATTCAAGGATGTTGTAGCATAAACTCCATGGGTATCGGCCCTAAATTTTGATGGACATCTCCACCAGTCTTTAATTATATCAGGATAAGTTCGGTCTACCTCGGTGCATTCTTTCCTCTGAAATTCTGCTAAAAACTCGACATTAAAAGTATGTTTAGGATTTGGCGAGAGTTTATACATTACTTGTATATGTTCTGGCCTGAATGAGCCGACGATGACTCCTTGATCGTTTAAGATGCTCCTCGTCAGGATATCGACCTTTTCCAGGGCCCAACTGATCATATCATTGTATGCCACGAGCCAAGGGCGCGAGACGATCTTATGAAGCTCTGATTCTGCTATGTCCCGATAGTGATTCTCAGAATCAGTATGAGCATTCTTGAATTCACATTCCAGAAATTCAGAGATTTGAGTCCAAGATTTAATGGAGTCTATAGTGTGTGGTGTAGTGTCAGAGATGATATCTCCTTCCTGTGTATCTTCACTCTTCTTCGGTGCCTTTTTTGGTGCCATGACTTTACGTTAAATGGAAAACCTGTCATAGAAAATGAATGAATGAGATCAACTAAGTGCTTCTTGTGCTTGATAAAATGAAAACACAGACATTCAAATGCTCTTTTAATTCATTTAACAATGACGGGATTGACGCAACTGACAAGAATTCAAGACATTTAATGCGGTAGATATTTTATTGAGATACGCATTAGTACCACGTATCACCAATTATTCTTTAGTTAAATGGCCACATTTTGGCTCCTTTGGATTTTAAAGAAAACTCGGAACATTTTTCTCAATCGAAAACCGAAACATGAACGAAACCGTAAAAAATGATTATCATTAATCATGCTTTGGAAAAAGGTTAATTTGTGCTATTCATAGATTATGACTCAAGATTTTGTTTTTCGAGATTTCGGGGATCGTGTTGTCAAGAAGTATGTCATCGATGAATCTCGAAATCTGATCTCTGAAATCGCGAAATCGTGACAAGGTTAATTAAGACTTAAATGTTTTAGCAAAGTAATTGATTGATATTAAGCGTTTCGGGATTTCAGGGATCGTTTTGACAAGAAGTATGTCATCGATGAATCCCGATTTTCGAAGTTGCGAAATCGCAACGTGTTTAAAATAGGACTTAAATTCATCTTAATTAACTAACTAATCAGGGTTAAGGAAAAAACAGAGTTAGTTCAGTTTAACACAAATTATGGGTCGGGATTTCGCGATTCGGGATTTTGAGGATCGTTTTGACAAGAGATGTGTTATCACTGAACCCTGAATCCCGAAATCGCAAAATTATTAGCTTAAGCCTTAACTTTTTGCGTTAGAGAATTAATTAATTAGCATTTTAACTAACTCTCTTTCTTTCGGGAAATCGGGGATCATGATTTCACGATTCAATTTGTATTGAAAAATATGTTTTCAGCAAACCCCGAATCCCGAAAACTCTTTAAAGTTAATCTTAACTCCATTAGGTTTAAAACTTATCATGATTAAAATAATTTTATAGAAAATGCTTCGGGATTCTTATAATACTTTTAGGTTTTTTGTCTTTTATTGTTTAAATAATTAAGTTCTTCGGGAAATCGGTACCGTGCGTTTGGGAATGATAACGAAACTTGTGTTTTATGAAAATTCGAAACCCGAAAAAGGAAAGTTTAGGTCTTACGGATAAAATTTTTAAGAATTGTTTCAACATAGGCTCCAACTGGGGACCTCGTCTCCTTGTGGGATGAGGAGAACATGTAGACTTAGTGCCTTCATTGGGTTAATGGGGTCAAGGGTTTTTCCCTGTAGAAATTGCTAAGGAAGGGGAAACAGAGGAAAAAAAAGATTTCATTTTTACTTTTGAAAATCTTTTCAAAGTTCTCATTTGTTGTAAACTCAATTGCAGTCTCATTCATGATCTTCTCCTTCTCGTCACTGAAATAAAGTTAGCATTAAGATGGTCAAAAAAATCTTAGGAAACTCAAGAGATTTGTGGCTTTTGGCTTGCATCAAACGAAGCAAAATTCATATTTTTAATTGGGGAGCTTTGTCTAGACTTGGGATGCAGATCCGGTTTCGAAAAAATTGGTAACTAGAGAAGAGTGGTATTTAAGTATGACAACCTTACAGATACATCAGATATTGCTTCACTTCCAGCAAGCCTGTTCAATACCCCGGTGAAGTTATCTGTCCCTTTTTATCTGTCCTTTCACCGTTTCGAATGCTAATTATAGATTTAACCTTAGATATTGCTTCACTACCAGCGAGCCTGTTCAGTGCCCTGGTGAAGTTATCTTTATTTTTATACTAGACGAGGGCAGTCATTTAAATGAATTTCCTTTCATCGTCTTTTGGACTAGATGGGGGCAATCAAATATGAATTTCCTTTCACCATCTGTTTTATATTTACTTTATGAATACGAAATGGGGGAAATCAATGATACTTAATATACCAGGGGTGGTATCTATGTACAAATTGCAATGGAGGTTTGTCAACCTGTTTTGATTACTCTAGACCAACCTTTTCTCAACTTTCAAAACACCTTAGTCTGCAAAAAAAGGGGAAGATTAATTTCAGGGGTCTTCCTTTGAGCAAGCTTAAATCCTCAGAAAAACTGTTAAGAGACCTAGGAGAGTCAAAATCGGCCTAAGCATAACCATGTTTAGTCGGAGAGTAAGAAATATGAGGACTGGTCTTACCGATTAAGAACTGTTTTTCAATTTCAAAAGTTAAGACGTAATCTCTTCCCCTCTATGGAAAACCCGAAAAAGAAGCTTGATTCAGAACTGAGGGTAGAAAGAGGGGATGTAGAACGATCTGTAAGTCGAAAAACAGAGGTCATAAATTAAACCCAA
>SNQJ01S0002425.1:66494-92080 GCA_010110895.2 Picea sitchensis | reverse complement strand
CTAAGACTACGGTTACATGGATGAATAATGTCAAACCGTTTACATTTCTTTTCTAACTGCTTTATTATTCTAATGATGAAAATATTCAAAAGAGTATTTTTATGTTTGTGTTGACGAACTTCCTTCTTCTGCCTCAAGACAACGAATACATTTTCCCAAAAACTTCACCAAAACTTTGGGAACGTCTGGTATCTCTTTTGCCTCAAATATGAAGAATATTTTCTGTAATTCGGGCAAACGATCTTCTATTATCTTCCTAGTGAACTTAATAGTTTGCAACATTAAGTTAGGTATCACTATCCATTTGTCGATTTCGGTGATATTGATTACCTTAATTTTTGGGATCTCTACCTTCATTTCCTCCAAATCTTCCTTGAACCTTAGCTGGTGCTTGACAATGTTAATCTCTCCTAGTAACCCAGGACAGTAATTTTTTCCAATATTCAATGAAGTTTTTTCTAAGAGATCAAAAATTCCTTGACAATCATCATTGACATCTTTGGTTATTCTTTTATTTTCGGCCAGGTCTGCTTCCCACACTTTGAGTATTACATCTCCTTTCACCTGTTCTGAAATGGATAGTTTCTGAATCTTTCTGACCTCTTCCTTTGTTGAAAGGGCTACTGCTTTTTGGAAAGTCGTTCTGGCCACTTTCACTTCTCTTTCTTTCTGGAGAACATTCTCCAAAGATTTATTTGTTTCCTGAAAGTAATTCTGGACAACTTCCATATTTAAAAACACTTTCTGTTGTTCTTCTTCTATCTTCAAATGTATTCCCAATACCTGAGCCTGAAAAATTTCAAGCTCTACCACTTGATTTGAAATAGTGCTAATCTTATCTCGTAATTGTTTATTTGCTTCTTCTTGCTTTAGGACCTGTGCCTGAGTGACCTGTATTATCTGATTTTCTTCCTCTAAGCTTGTTTTCATTTTCTGAATCTCTTGAATATATTTTAATATAGCTTGCTCTAGACCCTTTTTAACTCCCTAACTGATATTTCTTTCGGTTTCTTTCAATTTACCCTGTAGCTGAGCCATCGTTTGGTCTTTTTGTTCCAACATAGTTGTCAAACTGCCCACAGAATATAAATTTGCTGATTGCTAAAGCTCCCATCGTACCTGCTATCTCTGTAGCAAATTATCCATCTTTAAGTTTCTTTCCATCTATAATGATCCTATGCTTTTTAACCATCTCATCTCCTCTTGGATGGATTTCCTGTTTCAAGATTGCCCTTCACTTTTTACTGAAAAAATAATTTGATGAAGGAATCTCATCCCTAGAAATTGGCTCCAGATCACTGACATACAGAGCTCACTCGTGGGGGTTTCCATAAGTGGACTGCAATGGAGTCAAGGAAGTAATGGGACTTCCAAGTTCTGTCGATGCTATTCCTCTTGTCTTTTCTGGAACATCCTTAGGGATTTCTAGGGATGTTTCTAGCTCCTTTCCCTTCCCTGCCTCTGATTCTTTTGTCTGGGAAATTTCTATGTCTTGTGAAGGTATTCCAGTATCCTTCATCTTGCCTTCAGTATTTGCTTTGTCCTGTATATTTGTTTCAAATCCTAGGGGAGGCCCTTCCTGCTCTAGAGGTGGGGTCATAGCTTCGCCCTGCAAACTTTTGGGTAAACAACTTCGCCTATGGCTCTAGAATGACGCGAAACCAATCTGTGAGTCAGGTGGCAGGGCCTGTACTCTGTTCAATACCTCTTCATAGGATTTAACCTCCTTGAATACGTCATCATAAACAGATGTTTCGTGCTCATAGGATTTTAAATTATAATTCATCAAATGTCTGCTTACTAATTGATAGGGGTCATTCTTTCTGTGTTCAATATCTACCAATTTTACTTCTTCTAGTGATTCGGCCTCTACTTTAGAATGGCCTAGACTTCTTCTGAGTTGCCTTTAGCTCTAATCCAATGCCGCCTTTTACTATTTGGTGGGCTACCTCTCTACACACCAATATGTTCGGTAGGAATTTAGGGAGTGCATCATGGGGGATAGAACAACCATAAACCCTAATGTAGGAAAAATTCTTGTCAATAAACCAGTCGACTATTGCTTTAAGATTTTCTATCACTGTATCAGAAATGCGAGGGGGTTCGCATCCAAAAAATATTTTATGCATCATAATTATAACAAAATGAAAAATTTCATAAAATGTATCCTTAGCATTTTCTTCCCAAAGGGCAGAATGATATTCATGAATGGGTTCTGGAAAGGTTATGTTCCAACTCCAATTCATTAAGGGAAAAGGAGTCACATACCAGATTGCATCCATAATGTATGCTGACATGTAAAAGGCCACTGGTTGTCCCTTAGATTTTGCAACTCTATAGTTTGAGATTTCTTGTGTTAGGTTATCCGAGAAAAGATTACTCCAGTTAAAAGCATATCCTTCTGAAGCTTCTTCTAAAAAGGGCACCCAATCTGCATGAAAATGGCAGGGATCTTTTCTCCTAAAAAGTCTACACAACATAATGGCTACGTAGACCATGTATTCATTCAAGGATGCTGTAGTATAAACCCCATGGGTATCGGCCCTAAATTTTGATGGACATCTCCACCAGTCTCTAATTATATTAGGATAAGTCCGGTCTACCTCGGTGCATTCTTTCCTCTGAAATTCTGCTAAAAACTCGGCATTAAAAGTATATTTAGGATTTGGCGAGAGTTTATACATTACTTGTATATGTTCTGGCCTGAATGAGCCGACGATGACTCCTTGATCATTTAAAATGCTCCTCGTCAGGATATCGATCTTTTCCAGGGCCCAACTGATCATATCATTGTATGCCACGAGCTGAGGGTGCGCGGCGATCTTATGAAGCTCTGATTCTGCTATGTCTCGATAGTGATTCTCAGAATCAGTATGAGCATTCTTGAATTCACATTCCAGAAATTCAGAGATTTGAGTCCAATATTTAATGGAGTCTATAGCGTGTGGCGTGGTGTCAGAGATGATATCTCCTTCCTGTGTATCTTCACTCTTCTTCGGTGCCTTTTTCAGTGCCATGAATTTACGTTAAATGGAAAACCTGTCACAGAAAAGGAATGAATGAGCTCAACTGAGTGCTTCTTGCGCTTGATAAAATGAAAACACAGACATTTAAATGCTCTTTTAATTCATTTAACAATGACGAGATTGACGTAGTTGACAAGAATTCAAGACATTTAATGCGGTAGATATTTTACTGAGATACGCATTAGTACCACGTATCACTAGTTATTCTTTATTTAAATGGCCGCATTTTGGCGCCTTTGTATTTTAAAGAAAACTCGGAACATTTTACTCAATCAGAAACCGAAACATGAACGAAACCGTAAAAAATGATTATCATTAATCATGCTTTGGAAAAAGGTTAATTTGTTCTAATCATAGATTAAGACTCAAGATTTCATTTTTTGGGATTTCGGGGATCGTGTTGTCAAGAAGTATGTCATCGATGAATCTCGAAATTCGATCTCCAAAATCGCGAAATCGCGACAAGGTTAATTAAGACTTAAACGTTTTAGCAAAGTAATTGATTGATATTAATCGTTTCGGGATTTCGGGGATCGTTTTGACAAGAAGTATGTCATCGATGAATCCCGATTTCCGAAGTTGCGAAATCGCAACGTGTTTGAAATAGGACTTAAATTCATCTTAATTAACTAACTAATCAAGGTTAAGGACAAAACAGAGTTAGTTCGGTTTAACACAAATTATGGGTCAGGATTTCGCGATTCGGGATTTCGGGGATCGTTTTGACAAGAGATGTGTTATCAGTGAACCCCGAATCCCGAAATCGCGAAATGATTAACTTAAGCCTTAACTTTTTGCGTTAGAGAATTAATTAATTAGCATTTTAACTAACTCTCTTTCTTTCGGGAAATCAGGGATCGGGATTTCGCAATTCAATTTGTATTGAAAAATATGTTTTCAGCAAACCCCGAATCTCAAAAACTCTTTAAAGTTAATCTTAACTCCATTAGGTTTAAAGCTTATCATGATTCAAATAATTTTATAGAAAATGCGTCGGGATTCTTATAATACTTTTAGGTTTTTTGTCTTTTATTATTTAAATAATTAAGTTCTTTGGGAAATCGATACCGTGCATTTGGGAATGATAACGAAACTTGTGTTTTATGAAAATCCGAAACCCAAAAAAGGAAAATTTAGGTCTTAGGGATAAATTTTTAAAGAATTGTTTCAACAGGCTCTTCAGCCCCATGGAGGTCCGAACTAATCATCTCCCCATGTGTACTGGTCCAAGATGGTACCTGTCCGTTGGGAATAGTCCTGCACATCAAAATCTACGTCCTCCATGGGCTCATTAGTCACATGGATCATAGCAATGTCAATCACATTTCATCATCAATATTAATAAACATAAGCATAAAACCCCTAATAGATCAATCAATAGCTCAAAGTCATTACCCAATCCTACTATACAAGTCTGGGAAAATTGCAAGGCATCCTATTGGGCTAGTGTCCACTGAATAAGGGAAGTTCCCGGAAGAGATCTCTTCCAAGCCATGTAAGTGGATGAAGTGGTCAAGGGACATCCAAGAAGGTGGGTGCAACGCATGTCAATGATCCAAGATGTTACCTATGGGTGCCTTTGTAGAAGGTGAGCTGTACCTGTCATGGATGCAATTCTTTCCAAGCCCATCCATGCCTTTTATTCTTTTTGTTATTTCATTTTTCATTGTTTTTTTCTTTCTTTTTGCTCAAGAGATAATCAGGGGACACTGCCCTGGTGTGGTGACCAGTGGTGACAACGTTACCCACAAGTACTTTCACAGAAATGAGAAGGCTGGCTCGTGATGAGACCCCCTTTCTCTTGGCCATGCAACCAAATTTCACTGCCTTGGCATGGTAACCGGCTGATTGCAATGTCATACTGCTAGGTACCCATGGACCTAATAGGTTGGCTTGTGATGAGACCCCCTATCCTCTAGTTAGGTCTTGTTTTATTATTTTTTAGGGTCCCTCTTGTTTCTTATTGAAAAGCCTTTTATTTCTTTCTCAGGGATCCCTGGGTGAAGCATCTCGAGGTTTTATTCTTAGGATTTAATCTTTTACCAACTTTCTTTTACCTTCTGGGCCTTTAGCCCCTTCTTCCCACTATATAAGATGCAATCCTAAAAATAAGTCAACCCAATGCCCATACAAGTGCAATGGGACAGGTGAGTGGGAAACAAGATGGAAAAGTGAAGCTGTGAAGGGAGCAGACGATGGCTTATCAGAGACGATCCCTAATGGCTAACCAAAACCAACAGACACATGTTTACTAGGACATCCTGTCAATTCCCCAAACATGGTCAAGTGGGCAAGTGTAAGGTCCAAGAAAATTGTTAGAAATAAAAGGAATCAAATGCATACATTCAATAGTTTTGATGATCAAAGTGACACATACCATGATACCTGAACTAATTACCTCATGAAGCAAGAACCCTCTCTGACACAAGACCAAGCCAATGGTGGTGGAGGCTGCTACTGCTGACATGATAAAGATGCTGGAAGAGAGAAAACATGGGCCTTCCAGGGCCATGTTGAAGTCAATCCTGCTCTCAGTACTCCATGTCTAGGACTTGCGGGCCTCGAGACATGATCTCCTAGTTATCCCTGAAAGTGGGGGATAACATCTGACTCCATCTCGGGGACATGTGGTCACCGTAGAGCGCATGAGAACCTCAACATCTCTGGCATAACTTGATGACCTGCTCGATCTCAATAGAAGTATTAGTAACAAAATTGGGGTGGTAATGCCACCCCAACGTAGATATATAAATATAGACTGAAATAAAACAATCAATAGTGCGTATGTAAAACAAATTACTTACCTGTACCTCCCTGTTGGCTTGATGTTGGATGTAGTCAAACAACCAGTGAAGCCAATCCAACAATGTCCTACAATACCTGCCTTTGTGCTTCATCATAGACCAAAATAGTGATAAATCAAGCACAAAAATGACTTGGGTTAGAACATATATCATATCATCGGAAATCACAAACTCTAACTCATGGAGGCGGGTGGGAGGGATAAAATTGTGCCAAGTTAGTCTTTGAGGAAAGTACTCAATCCACTTCAGGAAAGGGTCATGAAAAGTCTAAGGTTCAGAATACCGACTCAAAGGATCGACAAACTGGCTATCTAGGACATATTGACACTCTGAAGCTTGGGAAGGGATTGACAAAGATCTAGCAGATGACTGGTAAACTCTTAAGGGAAAGGTAAAAAACTGAGATGATGGACTCAAATATGTAGTTTTCAACCAACCCTTGGATTCTCGGGTTTGCTTCAGAGGAAACTCAATATAAAAGATATAATTTCCAACTACACCTTTGATGACACAACAAGGTAATGCAATAAGAGGTGGCTGGGGAGAAAGGTCATGAGAATCCTTCTTTAGGAAAACAATATTCTTACCCCCATCAAAACCTGAGCACAGTGGTGGTTGATAGTCATTTTCATAGGGTAAATCTAAGTGCTGGCAGGGGTAATCATCAAAGACCTCAAGGTAAGACCGAAAATCATCAGGCAAATATGGTACTTGGTCAACCTTGGGTGTTTGGGTAGCATCGGTAAAAATCTCATCTCCTTGTTGCCACTGGTCAAGAGCTTGCTGTGATAATTGCAAGGGAAACACTTGGAGATGACTCTCTATGTCGTAGATGGGATCCATATCATAATTGATTGCATCCCACCCACGTCTCCCAACATGTATGAACTCATCAATGTTATCATCTATGTCATTATCGATATCATAACATGCAGGGTTTGAAATATTCTTGCTCATCTCCTCCTCATCTTCCCTATCACAAAGTATAGCATTATCAAAAACTAGGAGAGGAGGGAAACTTATTGTTTCTTTTTGCGTAGGAGTTTTGAGGACTTGGGTGTCTTCAACATGTGTTATGGTTTCATCCTCAAGAACTACCCCTTCATCTTCAGTTGTGCAGCATGGAAGGTCTGATTCTTTCGGGGATTCCATTTCTCCTTCATTTCCTGAATCATGGGACAAGGTGTCATCGGAATCCTGAAGTGGAAAGCAAATAACCTCATCTTTGCTTTGCTATGCAGGAGAAACAGGTTCTTGGATGACCTCATCAGAGGGAGGAGCACGGGTTGGTACTTCATCATCTTGATTAGGTTTTTTCTCCTTCATCACGTCCTTATTCTGCTGGTTAAAAACTTGTTCCCTTCTTTCTTGGGGATCATAAGTAAAGGTTTCAAGGGAAACTAGTTTTATCAGGTTGAGAGTGTCCATGGTATAGTTATTGGTTTTGGACAAGGAGAGATTTTTCTCGATTCGAATGGCCATGTTGTAAGCTTTTGCAAGTGTTTTTGGACCCTTTTTATTTAGGAGGAAGCTTAAATGCCCCAAAAGTCCATTGGTATAGAGATAGATGAGATACTTTCCTTTATGACGATAGCTTTCATGAATGTGGTACAACAACTTCTGAAATCTAACCCTGAAATCTCTGATGGTCTCATCCTTTGTTTGTTTTATGCATTCAATACCTCTCAGAAATGATTGGATATCTTCCATTTTTAGAACCCACCTTGCAAGAAATATTTCTTCAAATTGGTCCATAGATGTGATGCTGGCAGTTGGAAGATTATCATACCATCTTCTAGCCTCTCCATGTAGAGTGGCAGAGAAGAGTTTCATTACCAAGTCTTCAGCGTCATCACTGACAGGGTGGTACTAAAAGAAAGACCAGAATTTTCTCATGTGATAATCAAGATTTTCTCCATCGATGCCAACGAATCTAGGGAGCCATTTTTTATACCAAGGGGGCATTTGTCTAGGATATCCCTGGATTTTGTTCATGTTCAAAGGTTTGTAGTTCCTCAGATCCCATTGTGAAGTCATAGTTGGCTTCATCATCAGTGCAGTCGCCATATAGTTTTATTGAAACTATCAAAAGATAAGGGAAAACATCCCAAGTGGAGTCGCCAGGTAAGCTTGTAAGATAAAGACTATACGAGCAAGGCTTATCAAAAAAGTGTCGTCCGAGGAAGGTTTGACTCAGTGTTCCCCGACAACGGCGCCAAAATGTTATTGCACAATTTGTAGCAAGGTTTAAATCTTGAGGTTTGAAGGCCAAACTGGCATAACATGAACCAATCCCACCCAATGTCACCTCAATGGGAAGGTTCTTTCTCTTTAAGGAGGTTAGGCCCAGGGGAGACGTCCCCGGTGACCTGGGGTTTTGAGGAGGCAAGAAGATGATAAGACAAGGGTAGGTTTTCCCCTCTCACAAGTCACCACCAATAAGATATTCCTTGCTAAACAACCAACAAAGAAGTAAAACCCCCAAAGAAATGTACCTGCGTGGAACAAAGCAACAACAAAATGATATGTGCAAGCTATTTCGGTGGGTTAGTACATCATATGAGTATCTGATAAATATATATATAAGCAATTATGGCAATAAATATTGATGAAGTCAATGTTTATAAATATGGCAATGAAAGTAATTTCACTTCTTCAATAAATGCTAGAATAACGTTGACATTCAATACAATAAAACAATAACTCATTCAATTAATGCCTTTAATCATTATCCAATTGCTTAATGAACAAAACAATGCTGCACTAATGATGTAGTAGCATAAGATGACGACAACAATTAGGGTTAGTAGGGTTAGCTCTTAGGCTAGGGTTAGTAATTAGGGTTTCAATTCAAAGTGTTTGAGAGTGTTTAGATCATGTCCACTTCAACGCATGAGGTCTTAGGATCAATGCCTTAGGGTTAAATGGAGTCAATAGTGAAGGACACAAGAGTTGAAGGAGACAAAGACTAAGGAATAGAGGGAGAATTTTTGAGGTGTTGCTAAGGAAAGGCCTCAAAATCAAAACCCTAGGGGAGAAAGGCTCACTCTGGTGTTGCTACAACAAGGCCTCGTGCTCTCTCCTCCTTCCTTAGCTCAACTGGCAAAACAACTAGCTCAGAAAATGAAGCATATAACCAAAACAAGAGGGTTTGATGAGACAAGGTGTTGCTACAGTAAGGCCTTACAACAAACCCTAGAAAAATTATGGCCCTACGTGTAGTAGACCTAGGCTTAGGATGTCTTCCTCTTCTTGGCCTCTAAATGGCACGACTAGCAAGAGATGAAGAGAACAAGAGGGTGTAGCTACGGCTAGGCTCTCTCTTCTCTATCAATGGTTGAAAAAAATTCTCTATCAGGGGACATGAGACAAGGACCTACTTGTGTGCTTGTCACCTAGGGTTTTGATTCAACAAAATTCATTAACATATGCAAGAAATTAGACTACAACCATTCATTCAAGAAGTTTTGCAGAAAAATACTTACAATTCATCAAGAAATAACCATGCAAACCCTACTTGTAACACCTTCCTTCAAGAGAAATGCCAAAAACTGTCTTCCTTCAACAAGTGTGCCTCACTAAATCAACCAAAACCCTAGAATAGGGCGCAAATTTCAGACCTCACCAAGTGGTGAGTGAGTGATGATGAAAAAACGAAGGAGAAAATCTTCCATTTATACAATACCATGACCTAATTTTACTTTTTAGGTCATGTAAAAGGCCGACAAGGCCAAAATACAAAAATCATACTGTTTTACATTAAATTGTCAAATTAAATCCTAAATCAAGCTGAAAAGAGAGTAAAATCCCCTCCAAGGGAGACGTTAGCCCCTTTTTGGGCAGATGGGGCATCCTGAAGAAAAACGTTAGTTCTCCTTGGGCTTCTCCAACCTGCCAGACATGCCATTGTTGCCTAGCATGCCTCCCAAATCGTCCATGATGCTAGGTGATCTCATGGTCAAAATGGTAACCTCCTAGGCCTCCCAAGGCCAATGTTCCACTGAGAAAGGGTCATCCCCCCTAGGTCAAGCTTTGCCGAGGTGCCTCTGGTGGAACGTCCTCTTCTCATCTGGTGCAAAGCTCCAGATCCATCTCTATCTTGTATCTACCCCCTGATGGGGTCTTAGCATCCACCTGATGGGATCTTCAGCCCCATGGAGGTCCGAACTGATCATCTCCCCATGTGTACCGATCTAAGATGGTACTTGTCTGTCGGGCATGGTCCTGCACATCAAAAGCTATGCCCTCCATGGGCTCATCAGTCACATGGATCATAGCAATGTCAATCACATTTCATCATCAATATTATTAAACATATGCATAAAACCCCTAATAGATCGTTCAATAGATCAAAGACATTACACAATCCTACTATACAAGTCTGGGAAAAGGGAAAGGCATCCTATTGGGCTAGTGTCCACTGAATAAGAGAAGTTCCTGGAAGAGACCTCTTCCAAGCCATGTAAGTGGATGAAGTGGTCAAGGGACGTCGAAGCAGGTGGGTGAAACGCAGGTCAAGGATCCAAGATGGTACCTGTGGGTGCCTTTGTAGAAGGCGAGCTATACCTGTCATGGATGCAATTCTTTCCAAGCCCATTCATGCCTTTTGTTCTTTTTGTTATTTCATTTTTCATTGTTTTTTTCTTTCTTTTTGCTCAAGAGATAATCAGGGGACATTGCCCTGGCGTGGTGACCAGTGGTGACAACGTTACCCACAAGTACTTTCACAAAAATGAGTAGGCTGGCTTGTGATGAGACCCCCTTTCCCTTGGCCATGCAACCAAAGGTCACTGCCCTAGCGTGGTAACCATCTGATGGAAATGTCATACTACTAGGTACCCATAGACCTAATAGGCTCGCTCATGATGAGACCCCCTATCCTCTGGTTAGGTCTCATTTTATTATTTTTTAGGGTCTCTCTTGTTTCTTATTGAGAAACCTTTTATCGCTTTCTCGAGGATCCCTGGGCGAAGCATCTCGAGGTTTTATTCTTAGGATTTTATCTTTTTCCAGCGTGCTTTTACCTTCTGGGCCTTTAGCCCCTTCTTCCCACTAGATAAGATGCAATCCTAAAAATAATTCAACCCAGTTCCCGAACAAGTGGAATGGGACAGGTGAGCGGGATATAAGATGGAAAAGTGAAGTTGTGAAGGGAGCGGACGATGGCTTCTCAGAGACAACCCCCAGTGGCTAACCAAAACCAACAGACACATGTTTACTAGGACATCCTGTCAATTCCCCAAACATGGTCAAGTGGGCAAGTGTAAGGTCCAAGCAAATTGTTAGAAATAAAAGGAATCATATGCATACATTCAATAGTTTTAATGATCAAAGTGACACATACCATGATACTTGAACTAATTACCTCATGAAGAAAGAACCCTCTTTGACACAAGACCAAGCCGATGGTGGTGGAGGCTGCTGCTGCTGACAGGATAAAGATGTTGGAAGAGAGAAAAGGTGGGCCCCCCAGGGCCATGCTGAAGTCAATCTTGCTCTTGGTACTTCATGTCTAGGACCTGTGGGCCTTGAGACATGATCTCCTATTTATCCATGAAAGTGGGGGATAATAGGAACAACAACGACAAAACATACTTCCTATTCCTATCATGATTAGCTTCGAAATAATCTATCAAAAAGAACAAATTCATGAAACATACACAAATATAAAGGAAATAGGCCAAGCACACACACACACACACATATATATTAATGAAAACAAAGTAAAGTGCTTACAACCATAGATGTCGATGCAGGAGCTTCACAAAGGACTATTTGTCCAGACCCTTGCTCAAAAGTTCCACGATGAGAATGACTGTAACTTTCACTGATAAATCTCCCTTATGAGATCATAAGTTTGATGCCTTGCATGCCTCCCCTTTTCACGATGAAGAGGCCTCCTTATATAGGATTGGAGAGGCCTAACCACCTTAGATATTCTTGGGATAGGTTGAGGATATTTCTCCATCAGTTGTGGATCCTCCCTAAGATCCAACCTTGACCTCAGATTCGAATCCAACCAACTCCAGAGATGTGGGGGATTTATCCTTGATTTTCCTCAACACTCCAAAATTCTCTCAAGCAGACCATTGCTCCCTCAAAATGGGGTACAGAGCATTGCAACACACCCCAAAGGATGGCAGGGAGCGCTGGCACTCCCTGACAGTGGGTAGGGGAGCACTGGCATCCAAAAATGACTTTTGAGTGGTTTTTTCCATGGTAAAATCTTTGTACTCTTGGTCAAGTGATTTCTCCTTCTTAAACTAGTCTTTGAAGGTGTCTTAAGTGGTCTTGTAATGTCATTCTAGGCACGACATAGGCCTGATGAAAATATGATGTTTGTGACACTTGCGACACTTAAGGCTAAAATGTGACACTTGCGACATTGGTAATGACGACAATAGATCATCGTTGGAGTGAATAATTTTGATGTGTAATAGTTTTGGTCATGGTATTGATTTTCCTTGAATATTTTTTGAGTTGCCTCGTTTCCCCCTCAAGAGTCGCCATGTTGGAAAAACTCCCGACTTCCTCAATATCATTTGCACAATGGCCCAAAAATCCTAAGCCCCTTTATTTCATTGCATAGGAAAAAACATCAACAACTATGCAACGTAATTTATACCCTCCTCTTTCTCACATACACTAACATTGAATTCCCTTCTTCTCCAAGGTGGGTGAAAACCAAAGTTTTTTGAAGCATCAAATACAAATAGGGAATATAGTCTACTTTCCATATACGTCCCAATTCCAACTCCAATCCGTAGGCTCATCATAATGGGTATTAATCCTTGGATAAGATTTGCAAGTCCTCATGCAGGAGGATCGGTTGGTCTTTCATCATGGCATTGGATTGACCTAAGGAAGGGGAGCCCTTTATCTTTATTACCCTTTGTCTTTTGCATGGTCACGAGGTTATAGGTGGCTTGGAAAGGCCCTCCCTCTTTAATGCAATCAAGAGTGGTGTCCTCAATTGGTGCATGAGGGCGATGCTCTCATACCCCTACCATCCCTTAAAACCAATATTCCTTAGAGGAGGGAAGCACTTTCATTTTCTATGTGGTCTACCTCTTTGTTGAGCTTGTGCTTGACGTGGAGGAAATACACTGATATGAATATCTTAGTTAGAGAAATTTTTCTCTAGGTAGTCTTTGTTTCTCTTGGTTCTTTTAGGGGGTTTTCCCAATAATAACAAGCTAATGATGTGTGTCAAATCTCCAATTACAGTGATGCTATGATCTAGTAACAAGTTAATGTCGTGGAGTGTTGCTAGCGTCTTTTCCTTGTTGTTTGAGACAATTTCCATTCTCAAAGTTATCTTTAGCATTTGATTTCCATCGGGATCAAAGAGATTCCCCTTGTGTGTACCACCCCACAAATTATAGTTGTAGTAGTTATGATTAGTGGTTGGTCTTAAGGATGACAAGAGTGTGAATTTAAAAAAAATTATCAATGAAGAAAGATGTGATATTCCTGATAAAATTCAGTGTTACCTTTGAGGATAAATTCTAAATTCTAAATTGGAATCTAATATGAAATATAATTTAAATACAAATTCAATTGAATTTTATCGCTGTCAATGCAAAAAGATGTGATCAAATTTGGCATTCAGTTTTAGAAATAAATAATTATAAATTCAAATGCAAAACAATGTGATCAAATTTGGCATTAAGTTTGAGGAAATAAAAAGATGTGATCAAATTTGGCATTAAGTTTGAGTTAATATATAATTCTAAATTCAAATTTAGTTTGAAATCTAATTCAAAATAAAACTTAATCAAATTTTATAGAGAGATTTCGAACTTAAAAAGAAGTTAATCCTTGAATTTCGAATTCAAATGAATTTAATCCCCGAATTTCAAATTTGAATGAATTTAATCCTCGGCTTTCAAAAAGATGCGATAAATAGAAAACACACAAAGAATTCATAGAAGACACAATACAAGAGATACAAAGATGAATACAAAAACACAATATAATCTTTGGCATTAGACCTAGCCTCTATTTATACACATTTAGATAATCTGCACCGTTGATCATGAGCATAGATCAAGGGCTGAGATTGTCTCTTCTAGACACTTCTCCTCACTCTAGTCAAGATTATTTATTACATCCTTATCTCCATCAACTAATTTGATTGACTTGTCTCTTACTTACTCACACATGTCATCAAGTTTGGTTTACCTGCTCAACAAATCATCATCCCATACATGTATGAGTTATGTGTTCTAAAAATCCCTCTTAACAAATACATGTCTTAATCTCTATCTAGTCAGGTCTTTACCAGAGTAATGTCATCATCTTATGTCATCTTCTTATTGTTGGGATTCCTTCAGTGTGATCATTTATTTTAATGGCTTCCACTCATCATAAATCTCCCTTGCATTTTGCGGCTTATCCCAAACCATTACAATGTTCAAGTGGTTTCGGATGACCACTAACCATCACACCAAGTGGTTTCTTACTGATCACACACTTTGCTTATAAGTAGTTTCGGCTGAACACATGATCCAGATTTTATGAGCAAAACGAAATGAACACAGATTATTATTATTATTATTAACACAGAGACACAATGAACAATAACATAGATTTAGTAAAACTGGATTCTATTCAATAAAGAAATATGTTGAAACTGTAAAATGCAGATTGAAAACAAGCTCGCTAGAATGGTGGCAGCTTATTTATGAGAAGAGATGTGACAACTGCACTCATTTGCAAGAAGATGAGTACACTGAGGCTATGAAATACCTTTTACAATAAAAATGAATTCCAAATCCCAAGACACCCAAAAACCTAACCCTAGGAGATGAAGCGCCAAGAGTCATGTGGGTCTCGTTGGGGTAAGTTGGTACATCAACTTCCCGAGCTCGTAACGTTTGCATATGATCTCCGTTTTAGGCGCACAATAGCCTGTTGGAAAGGCCTATACAAGGACTACACATGATGATGTCAAAATTTGACTTTGTATTTAGTTTGACTATGGTGAGCCCTAAAAACGTTTTTTAGGGCCTTAAAACGGCCTCGAAAGTACAGGACCCGAAAACTAGGAAAAAACTGCCAAACTGAAAAACTACCAAGATGAGCCAGTTTGAATAGGTGGGTGGCCACCTATATCCACCTGGATCAATCCTATCCCCTTAGGAAGCAATGGTCTCCATTGTGTTGAGTTCCCCCATTAGATGAGGAAATTTCTATTGAATTTGGCCCCGTATGAGCCACTTGCCTTGGTGTAGGCACTTCCCTGCTTTGACAACCCGATAAAGATGGATCCTATGCTGGTGAGTGACCTTGACCTGTGTGTCCATGATATGATCAGTGGATGCATGTTCCATGCATTCAAGGTTGATATATGTTGGGGTCAATTGTTCTGCTATCTCTAAGGTGTCCAATAATGGTGGAAAATATGGCCGAAGGATATCCACATTGAACACTGGGTGCAAGCCAAGGAAGGGGGGAATGTTGAGCTCAAAAGAATTGTCTCCCAAAGCCTTGGTGATGGTTTAAGGTCCATAGCGGAGTGGAAAAATCTTTCGATGGGGCCCTGTAAGGCGTTCTTTCTGTAAGTGCAACCAAACTTTGTCTCCCATCTGAAACTTGTGTGGCACCTGGTGTTGATCATGGCGCTGCTTGTACTTGGCTTTGGACTTCTGTAAAATATCTTGAACCTATTGGAAGATGTGCTGATTCCATTCAATGAACCAGGTGGCTTTGTCAGCTTCAGTTTGAGCATGGGACAAATTCTGTCTGGGTGGCTGCAAGGGGTAGTGCAACATCCATGGGACCCAATGGTTGAAATCCAAACCCTACCTAAAAGGGGTTGTGGCCGGTTGAGTTATGTATGGATCTATTGTAGTTGTGCTGAACATAGGGAAGAATCTCATCCCATGTGCGTGGGTTCTTGGAATTTTACATGCACATGATATGCACGATCATCCAGTTTACGACCTCAGTTTGGCCATCCATCTGGGGGTGGAAGGTAGTGGATTTGGTGAGCTTGGTGTCTAGCAGTAACCAGAGGCTCAAAACGAATGTGCTGAGGAACCGATTGTCCCGATCTGAGATAATGGTTTGTGGTATCCCAAAATGTACCCACACTCGTTCAAAGAAGAGCTTGGAAGTGGCCTCCGCTGTGATTCTCTTCTTGCAGAAAACCATAATCACCATTTTGGAAAAGCGATCAACAACCACAAAAACACATTCGTTTCCCCACTTGGTGAATGGAAGGCCTAACATGTAGTCCATTGATATGGATTCCCAGGGCCTGTTAGGAGTAGGAAAATGGGTGTACATGCCTTGTTTTTTAGTGTCTGGCTTGACAATAGTGTAGGAAGTGCAGGACCCGATATACTTTCTGACATCCTATCGAAGTTTCGGCTAGTAGAAATGTTTCTACAACATTGCCACTGTATTTTCTATGTCGAAGTGTCTTGCCACCCAACTATAGTGGGCTTCCGAAATCATCTTCGCTTGCTCGCTTGATGGAATGTAGAGATGGCCCAAATGGCACAACAACCCATCCTGAAGATGGAAATTAGTGACAGTTTTGTTTGCGGCCAACATCTGGTAGGTGGTGGCGAATTCAATATCTTTCTCATAGAGTTGGGGCCATCCGGAGGTCTCGTGGCCACAAGAGTATATCACTATGGTGAGTGTGGTGACTAGAGGTCGATTGAGGCAATAAGCGAAGCAGTTGGTACTTCCTATATTATACTTGATGTTGAGGTGGAACTATTGCAAGTATGTGGACCACTTCTGATGGTGGTTATTCCTCTCTTTTCCTTGTGTCTGCATGAATTGCAACAACTTATGATCAATGTGGATGAATGTCTCTTTCCCAAGAATGTAATGCCTCCACTGGCGATAAGCTTGCACAATGGAGTACATTTCTTTGTTGTAAATTGGGTACTTACGAACAACATCTGAAAGTGTCTCACTATGATAGGCCACAGGGTGGCCATATTGAGTGAGAACTACACCCACAACATAGTCTGAAGCATCTGTATCGATCTCAAAAGTTGTTGCAGGTTGGGTAATGAAAGCACTGGGGCTGAGCACAAGCATTGCTTCAAATCATCGAATGCTTGCTATTGGTACATGCCCCACACAAAATTTATGTTACCACCACCCCTGGTTACTTGGATGAGGGCCCATGCAATATGGGAGAATCCCAACATGAACTTGTGATATAAATTGGCAAGGCCTAAGAAGCTCTGAAGTTCAGTGAGCGTGGTTGGGGCTAGCTAGTCACGGATGACCTAGATTTTGGATGGATCCACATGCACACCATGCTTATCAACAATGTAGCCTAGGTATTGATTTCTGTTCATGTCGAAGGAGCATTTTTCCAAGTTGGCATATAGCTTGTGCTGCTGTAGAGTGTGCAAAACCTCCTGAATATGATGCAAGTGTTCCGCCCAAGTTTTGTTGTAGATGAGGATGTCATCCAGATATACCACTACAAAAGAATTGCTAAAAGACTGTAAGATATCATCCATCATCCTCATGAAAGTTGCTAGTGCATTTGTTAAACCAAAGGGCATGACCAACCATTCAAAAAAACCTTCTTTTGACTCGAAGGCATTATTCCATACATTTGTCTTCTCTATTTCGACCCGATGGTAGCTAGACTTCATATCAATCTTACTAAAGTATTTGGCCCTCTTGAGCTGATCAAGGAAATCAACAATTCGGGGAATTGGGTACCAGTGGTTGACTGTGATTTTATTTAGGGTCCGATAATCAATGCATAGTCGCCAGGTCTCGTCTTTCTTCTGCGCAAGCACGATTAGGCTTCCACAAGGTGATGAGTTGGGTTGGATGTGCCCCTTGTGGAGTAGTTCTTGGATCTGACACTTGATCTCCTCATTTTCTAACAAAGAGTGATGATAGACTGACCCATTGGGTAACGGTGTGCCAGGGGTTAGATCGATGGAATGATTGACCTAACAATGCAGAGGTACCCCAATAGGCGAGGAGAAATGTCTTTGTATTCTTCCACAACCTTATCCACTTTCTTCTGCTACGTGGAGAGGTCGATCACGGAGGCCATGGATGTGGCTACAACCTTTCGCTCATTCTCAGAGTGAATCACGAAGAAGAAAAAATTCCCAGTCTAAGAGATAACCTTCCTACATTGCTCGGCAGAGATCAAGGAAATGACACTAGGTGGGACTACCTCAAGTATCCTGTACAATTTCCTGTCCAAAGTAATAATAACACCGCGAGGTCTATACTCATGTACAACATGATGTTTCCATAAATAAGGTTGGCCCAAAAGAACATCGCAAACTTCAAGGGGAGAAACATCACACAATACCTCGTCTTTGAAGGGCTTGATGCCGTAGGACATGCGATACCGTTGGCTGACACAAAGATCGCTTCCTTGGCAAAGCCATCCGATGGTATAGGGATGCAGGTGTGGCGTTGTTGATAGGGATAACCGCTTGATGACCTCCGCTGAGATGAGATTCTTTTGGATACAACTATCAGCGATGAAGTGAAACAAGGTGCCTTTCACCCACATCTGTGAATGAAATAGGCACTCTCCTTCCTTTGGCTCATAAGGTTCACGGGGCTGGATCTTGGTGGTAGAAACGATTGTACTGGGTTCCGCATCAAAGATTTGTCTCCCTTTTTTTTGTTATGACTCAGATTCAGAACCTACATCTGATTCAGAGGATTTTACCTCAACCATCAATGTCTGCTTTGAATGGAAATCAACAATGTTATGTTAGGGGCTCTTATGGAATTCACACCACTTCTCGATATCTTTCTTCATCTTTCCATTGTCCTTCTTTGTTTGCGGCTTAGACTGGTTGTCCTGAGGCTATCCATATTTTCTCTGCCCTTTGTGTTGTGGGTTGGGGCCGCCCTTGCCCTACTGCAGTGAGGGGTTCCTAGACCCAAACCGTCGCATTTTTTGTTTAAGCTTATGCTCGTTTTTGATGACATATCGATAGGTCGCGCCCAAGGACAAGATGTCTAAAAAATGCATTCCTTCCTCGATGTATCTATGCATACCAATGCGGTATTTGAGCACCATATGTCATTCAAAATATTTGATACCCAACTTGGTGCGCAAGGTATGGATGATATTTGTGAGCTTTGACACTACTTGGTCCCTTTCTTGCCGAATGTGGTCCATTTTGTATACAGGTCATCATAATTTCCAACATGGTAGTATTGTTCCTTAATAGCATCCCTGAAGGACTCCTAGGTGAGTGTGACTATAAATAATGAGGGTTCCTCTGTTGCCTTTTTGTCACAAAAAGTATCCCACCAATCTTTGACATGGGGGATGACTTTGAGGAGCGCAAAAGTAATCTTTTCCTATTCGAAAAGTTATGGACAAAAAAATACCTTTCTAGTAGATTCAACCATTTGTGTCTATCTGACCTTCAAATATAGGAATATCAAATTTGATTTGTACCTTGAAGGGGGCGACTCCTCCGCTCGAGGAAGATGCGTCCCCTGTTGGTAGCCATCGAAGGATTTGCACAAAATTATCCATCATCTTGTTCCTTTATTGCGCGAGGGGTTCCTTGAGAAATAGTTTGAAAGAATCTCCTGTTCAATCGTCTTTCTTTTCTCCCTCCATGGAAGGTCGCTTGGGCATGCGAGAGCTCTTGTCCTCAAGAGAAACAAGCTCGAGGCCCAACTCTTTATACCCTGACCTCGTCGGGGACATGCACTAAGAATGACAATGAGCAAACCGCTCTGATACCATTGATCCGTTTTTTATGAGCATAACGAAATGCACATAGATTATTATTATTATTAACACAAAGACACAATGAACAATAACAAAGATACAATAAAACTGGCTTCTATTCAATAAATAAATATGCTGAAATTGTAAAATGCAGACTGAAAACAAGCTTGCTAGAATGGTGGCGGCTTATCTCTGAGAAGAGATGTGACAACTGCACTCATTCACAAGAAGATGAGTACAATGAGGCTTTGAAATCTTTTTCAATAAACACGAATGCCAAAACCCTAGATATCCTAAAACCTAACCCTAGGAAATGAAGCACCAAGAGTCATGTGGGCCTCGTTTAGGTAAGTTGGTACATCAACTTCTTGAGGTCACAACTTTTGCATACGATCTCCGTTTTAGACGCACGATAGCCCGTTGGAAAGGTCTATACGAGGAATACACATTATGCCATCAAACTCTAACTTTGTTTACAATTTGACTTTGGCGAGCCCTAAAAATGCTGTTTAGGGCCTCAAATCAACCCCAGAAGTTGAAGACTCGAAAACTAGGAAAAAATTGCAAAACTGGAAAATTGTCAAGATGAGCCAGTTGGAATAGGTGGGTGGCCACTGATATCCACCTGGATCAAGACATATGGTTTTGGATGACCACGAACCTCACACACATATGGTTTTAGCTGACCATGAACTTTGAACACAAGTGGTTTCGGCTAACCACGAACCTCACATACTGATGGTTTCGGTTGACCACGAACCTTGCGCATAGATGTGGAAATTGATTTACAATGCACACACTCAATTGAACTTTCTTCACTATGAGCTTCATCCTCAAACTTTTTCTTCTTCGTTTGTATCTGCATAAAATTGATTATTGCTCGAACTTTTGTTCCTTCCTTTTGTACCTACAACCAATTGATCATCGATGTCCATATAAAAATCAATTCATCTACCGAGATACATGGGTGCCGACTACTGTACTCGCTAGTGCTCTAGGAATCCTTTTCAGCTACATGGTTCATCAACACATTAGACTATCCTTTAATCATTACTTGGTCCCAACCAACTCACACTCTGAGATTACTCCATCTCACATTCCCCCCATTAATCGAATATCCAACTTCTCCGACTCACCATCAAGTTTAGATACAAGTACACCAGCCACCCTCGTACCTACCTAGTGGTCAATTCCATAGCTCTGATACCAAAACAAAAAACACACAAAGAATTCACACAAGACATAATACAAGAGATACAAAGATGAATGCACAAATACAATATGATCTTTGACATTAGACCCGGCCTCTATTTATACACATTTAGATAAATCTGCACTGTTGATCATGAGCATAGACCAAGGGCCGAGATTGTCTCTTCTAAACACTTCTCTTCACTCTAGTCAAGCTTATTTATTACATCCTTATCTCCATCAACTACTTTGGTTGACTTGTCTTTTACTTACACAGGTCATCAAGTTTGGTTTACATGCTCCAGATCATCATGCCATACATGTATGAGTTAAGTGTTCTAACAATGATCAAATTTGGCATTAAGTTTGAGGAAATAAAAAAATGTGATCAAAACTGGCATTAAGTTTGAGGAAATATATAAAATTCTAAATTCAAATTTAGTTCGAAATCTAATTTAAAATAAAATTTAATCCAATTTTATTGACAAATTTCAAACTTAAAAAAGAAGTTCATCCCCGAATTTCAAATTTGAATGAATTTAATCCCCGATTTTCGAATCTGAACGAATTTAATCCTGGAATTTCGAATTTGAATGAATTTATTGCTGAACTTAATGGAATTTATTCAGCTGACCTTGTATAGTTGACTATTAAATTGAATTTACTCGGCTGACTTTGTATATGTGACTGTTATAATGATTGAAATAAATTTGAAGAGTTCATTATTGATCATCAAATTATATCTAACACTCGAAGTATTCTGATTGCCTGCGTCTCATTTTAGCACCTCTTTTATTTATTTATTTGTGTTGTTTTGTTTTTTTGTTAAATACTTTATTTATTTATTTGTGTTGTTTTGTTTTTGTTAAAATAAGGAATTGGATTATACTTGAGCCATACTAATGAACAACAAAAAGCTTTTTCAGACTTCACTAATTGTTGTCATTATTCGATGGGATTAATTTAGTAATTTTGGTAACTGCACTAGTTTAAGCTTTTTATTTATTTTCGATGTCATGTAATGTCCCCACTTTGGGACACTGAAGGTAGATTTGCGATGACCAGAGTAGCCGATGGGTGCTAGAGCGAAAGCGCTGTGGGTATTTGAGGCATTGTGGGGGTCCAAATACATTGATGATCATATTCCATCATTATGAGCCATTCATTGTGTTGGCTTTGGTTTCATTTCACCAGATTCCGGACGATTTCCATGATTTTGACTATTTTGAG
Organism: Picea sitchensis; assembly: GCA_010110895.2. Lineage (NCBI taxonomy): Eukaryota > Viridiplantae > Streptophyta > Pinopsida > Pinales > Pinaceae > Picea > Picea sitchensis. The sequence continues at coordinate 70,115 of SNQJ01S0002425.1, read as the reverse complement.
CCATAAGTCAATGTAATTCACTAAAGAGGTCATTTTGGGCAACATACTTGGAGGAACCTCTCGCTGTAATAGCTCAAGGAACTGAGGAGAAACACTACAGGATGGGATGGCTAGAAGTGACTTTCAGTACTGTAGCCACAAGGAGAGATAATGAGTTTTCAAAGGTAAAAGGTTAATTAATTAATTAAAAGTGATTTAATTAATTAATTAAATATTAATAAAATGAAAGTCACTTTGAGGGACAAGGTGAGCCAAAAGTATAAAGGAAAGGCAAGGGCCTCTTCATTCATTCATGTATGATCTTATTTTGATTTTGACTTCTAAATTTTAGTGAGCCCAATATTGGGGTTTATGGTTTGACATAACAAACCCTAGAGGACAATTCTGTGGTGAAAGATTCTAACCTATCTTGTCCCAAGCTTGGTCTCTGAGATGAAATAATCTCCCACACCATCCTAGTTCCGGACTACCACCAAGTGTGAGGATTCTACATCGGCCATGTGCGATAGAGAGAGGGCACTCTAGTTGAGGGATTCTAATGTGAGGGGCACACCATCTCTTTGGAGAGAGATTCATTGTAGGAGATTGGTAGGGCCGCTGAGGATTCTATCACTTAGTTTTTCACTGCAAGGCCTTGGACATCAGATACAGTGCTTTCTTCGAGATTTATGGCCTGGCTATTTCCCGAAAGCAAGGAATCAAGAGAGAAGGAGGGCGCTTTTTGAGATCCAGATCTAGTACATTTGGAGGATTTACACTTCATATCTGACCGAGACTTCACTGGAAGTGGACTTGCGCTGTCCCGATCTATACTGAGATTTCAGAGCATTTGAGGCCCCATTCAATGTGGCCGCACTATTCAGTATTCTCACCATCTGGGGGCACACCATATCTGCTACTCGATCTACAGAGATTGAGATGGGTCTTGGAGATTCGGTCACCGGGTTGTTCTTACCATCAACCGGACTCATCGGTTGGCATATTTATTAGGTGATTGGACACCCTTGGCAGCAGGGCCAAATTTATCTAGGGTTTCAGCCATCAAGTGGGGCACACCATCTGGGGACTTCGATCTACGAGATTGAGAGGATCTGAGATCTCTATCAATTGGTTTTTCTTACCGTCACCCGATCTATCACTTGGCACATTTATTAGGGTGATTGGACACTTCTTGCAGCAGGGCCGAATTATCTAAGGATTCTCTCATTGAGCTTGGCATTCTTCAAATGAGAGTTTGGCATTCAGATTTGATTTTATTGATCTTCATTTCTTATCCAACCCTTAGAGGCTTGTTTTGTATTAGCCTGAAAGACTTTGTAGCAGTTTTCCATTCATTGGTTCATCTTCTTGACCATCCGCTGAGCATTCTAGATCTAAGATCTTCATTGTAGCAGGTTTCTCTATTTTATGAATAAAGAAGATTTGAGATGTTTTGGCTTGTCTATCTTATTGCATATGGTTGAGGTATGTTCCATGGTTATCTCTTTCTATTATTTGCTGCATACACACATATAAACACATCTAAAAGGTAGATCAACAAACTGTTTGATGAAATACCTCACTCAGAAAAAGTTATAAAAGGACACCAAAACAGTGATGATCCTTGCATAATGGCTTGGGATCATTACATGTCATGACCTGAGCCCATGGTTGTCATACCAGTTGTAACCTGCAGTTCAATGTGCAATAAATTAGTTTTCTTGAACATTCATTTGAGATGGAAGAAATAAAGACCCTTTCTTTTCCAAGATTAAGGCTAACCTGATAAAAAGGCCAATACATTGTAATTGATTATTACAAGAAAGTTCAATGATACCATATTTTAGTTCATTGTCTAAACATTTGATTTTTTGAAAATTTTCACAGGAATTGGGTCAAACAGATCTGGGTGAAATCATCATTTTTTTGTTTTTTAAATTGCATTTTTGAATGTATAAATAAATTCAGCACCCTGAAAAACCCTCAGAACATTCGAATTGTAAGAACTCTCACTCAAATATGGACATCCAACAATTTTTGACTGGATTTAGGTAAAAATTGATTGGAAAATATACCCGTAATAACTCAAAAAAGTAAGTTTAGACTTCATCCTCCATTAAATAAAATTTTATATGATTTACATTAACGGATTCAGAAAAAAAAATCAGTTTTCATAAAATTTGTCTAGAAACAATTTTTAATTAAAATTATATAATTTCCTAAAACATCCCTTTCCTAAATTTATATTTTTTCCAAGGTGCTTAAATTTTTATTTACTGTCACTTCCACAAAAATTGAATAAAGTTTATTTCTTGGACATGATTGGTCATACTGACATTTCTATTTAATACCACCTGTTAAAATTTCAGATTACTACCCATGCGGGTTGAGAGAGTAATTCTGTATGTTCTTTTCAGCCTGTATTCCATGCTATGCAAAATGATGTTACTTTCGAATTGTTATGATGTCTCAATTTAAGTTTTTAAGTTTTGAGATGAGAATTTGTGAAACTTGATTTTAGTAGTACTAGAAGGAAATAGTGAGGGGTTTGTCTTTAAAATTGGCTTACAATTTTTTTGTCTGTCATTTAAATCAAAGCAAAATCACTTAACAAAATGCAATTATATACCTGCTGTATAAATTACTCCTTTTCAATTATCAGTTCCATTCGATTCGGAATTGGTCAGGTTTATGTCTTCATTCTTTATGGGGAGATCTCTGTGTTGTGAGAAGGCTCATACAAACAAAGGGGCCTGCTTCATCACCCACATTCAAGCCCACAATGAAGGCTGCTGGTGTTCCCTTCCCATAGCCACAAGTTTTTTGCCCGGTTTCTATTTTTTCAATAAAATATTTTCTTCCATTAATAAAAAGAAGAGATTATACTATATAACTTTGTTTTATTTCTGAGTGCAGGGTTGCTGCTATACTGTAAGAACTGCACGCTCCGAATCAAAGGCACCCATGTTTATTCTTATTATCAAGAAGACATAAAAAAACAAAAGTGGGAAGGTATTTAACATGTGGATTCTGGAAAACCAAAGCTAGTGAGAGAATAGGCGTGAATGAAGGTGTTTTATAAATTGATCTAGCCTTGTAGATTCTGTCAAACAAATACAATTTCCATCCTAATACAGAGACAATTTTAAAAAATTCGAACAATAAAAGCTAGTGTTGATAAATTGTGAAGCAAGAAATGTAGAGAGAAAGAATAGAACAGAAAACAATATATTAGAATATAAGAAGAAGAGTACAAAACTAGTACATGAAGAAGTTCTGAAGTAGTAAGTACTATGCAAAGGGAAATAGCTGAGCTAAATAGGCTCAAGCAAAACAAGAATAGAAAGTACAGCTGGCCAGGATAACTGGCAGTGTACAGTCAGCATGTTGAGGTTACATTATATTTAACACTTCCTCTTAAACTCAACAGTTACAAACATCAGCACTGATTATGCCTAAGTGTTGTTTCTGAAAATCAAAAACAGATTTTCCTAGTGGCTTTGTAAAGATATCAGCAAGTTGATCTCGAGAACCACATAATTGTAGTGCAATATCACCATTATTGACTAGCTCGCGTATGAAATGAAAACGAGTGTCAATGTGTTTGCTTTTCTTGTGAAACACATGATTTTTGGATAAAGC
>SNQJ01S0002425.1:6547-42139 GCA_010110895.2 Picea sitchensis | reverse complement strand
CTTATTTTAGGGTTAACCACTTTCCATAAATAGAAAGTTCTCCAATACTTTATCATTTAAATATTCCTTCTTGATTTTGTCACTTCTCTTTATTATTTAAATAATCCACCTTGAATTTGTCACTTTACTTTATCATTTAAATAGTGATTCTTCTTTTAGGTCACTTTGACTTCTTTGACCTTGGGGGCTTCAAACCTTCATATGGGGGTCCTTCAACTTCGTAGAGCCATAAATCTCAAACCGTGAGGAGTTATGTGACATTCCACATACCATCGGAAATGGAATGACAAGCACTATCCATATAGGATAGTTTCACCAACAAATTCTTTGATCTTAATCTCATTATTCCACATACAAGCATGGGTCCTCCAACCATTCTTCTAGGATAACTCAATCCGCAAAGTGTCTTCCCGTGAGGGATTTCACCATAAGGGGACCACTTTGGAGATCATCCATTTGCACACCTTATCAATAATGATAAGACAATAATGATTCATCTTTGCATCAATTCACAACTGCATCATATACATTAACTATGCATCATGTATCAATGACAACTCATTGATCCATCTTCATCGATTGGTTTCCACTTGACATCTATCATTCTCATCAAGGACAATACATGTACATTGTTCATCAATAATCAATCAATCAAGCCTATCAAACAATCCATCACTTGACATCAATCGATGTCATCAGTCAATCACTTGACATCAATCAATCAAACCATTGACATCAATGACAACATGATCCAACAATCTCCCCCTTTGGCATTGATGACAATACCAACATTGATGTCAACACCAATTACCAATTATTGATGTCAACATGTAGATAAGGCATGCTCTACATCAATAGTCAATGTGATTATCTCTCCACATCAATAAACATCAATCACATCAATGTGATTAACTCTCTCCCTTTGACATCAATGGCAAAGGGCCATTCTCCTCTTGGGGCTGCTCCCCCTGTCTGAGTGCCTTTGATCTTCCTTTGAATAATCTCTCCCCTTTTGAACAAGGGATATTACTTTGATGTAATGCTGAATATACACCGAACATACTCTCCCTGTGACCATCACTCCCCCTGGAATTATGCTTCTGTGCTCTTTTTTCAAATATAGGGCTCTTTTCTAGGTATGCATATGATAAATATCTCCTCCTAGAATCATGGGAAGAATAATGACTCCCCCTGTGGGTATGTATCCCCTATATTCTCCGCGATATTAACAATGTGCTACCATATAACGATCCTTGGACATGTCCATGCATCAACCTTGTGCCATACCATTCATCATGAAGCAAAAGATTAAATAAATACATCATGTGCCAAAATGTGTGCTCATCATACACAACATCTATGTATATCAACCATGTACATCATCATCATGCATTGTGCCAAAATATATCATCCACGGAATGTATCAATCATATGCCTCTATCAATATGCCAACATGTGCATCCACCAATATGCCAAACAAATACCATCTATGAGTGTACCATCATGCATCATCACTTGCACCAAACAAGTATATCAACCATGCATCAACAAGCTATGAATCCCCAATGATTTACAACATGACTATCAACTCAACTCACCATCCACATGTCTCAATATGTAGCCCAACCACATTCAAAATGCATTCACCATGATAACCAAGATATGCTTCCAATAATACATCATAACATATATCAATGAAACTTCATGTACCCCAACAGATCAGCATCAATTCGTACTCATGGGTTAGTGTCATGCACCCAAGATTTATTTTCTTCCATTAAATAAAAAGAAGAAAGTATACTATATAAGTAGGGTTGTTGCGATGCTGTAAGAATCCCAGGCTCCTAATCAGAGGCACCCATGCTTATTCTTATTATCAAGAAGACATAAAAAAACACAAGTGGGAAGGTATTTAACATGTGGATTCTGGAAAACCAAAGGTAGTGAGAGAATAGGCTTGAATGAAGGTGTTTTTAAAAATTGATCTAGCTCCGTAGATTCAGTCAAACAAATACAATTTCCATCCTCATACAAAGACAATTTCATCCTCATACAAAGACAATTTAAAAAAATTCTAACAATAAAAGCTAGTGTGACAATGTTCACTGCAATTGCAATTTAATACTAAATTTTTATGAGCCTTACCTCTATGGGTAGTTGCATGTAGGTTCTAGACAGTATTCTTGAATCCTTCATCTTTTCTTCCCTCTCAACCTTCACTTTTCAGCCTAGGATGTGATACAATCCAAAGAGTCGTCGTGACTTGTGAGTGTGCAGGTGTTATGCAACCTATGTTATATAATTTATAACCCGTGCTATGCATGCAACCTCTAGTATAGAATTTATAACTTGTGCTATGCATGTAGCCTCTGAGAATTTATAACTTGTGCTATGCATACTTTACACAAAAATCAGTGTTCGAATTTCGGAAATTGTTACTTGTGTTGAAGTTGGAACTAGCTGTGAGGATTGCGAATTTGCATGATGCATGTTGAGTCAAGACCTGTCACCCACTATGAGTGTGATGGGCCTCTTACAACCTATTACTTACCTTGGATACAACCTATTATTTAAATATATTATATATAAATATATGGATACTAACAATTTTTTTACCTTCGTGTTAAATTTATGTTTTAAAAATTACCCATATTTAATGAAAAAAAAAGATAAATACCCGTCAAATTTAACTTCTACAATCAATCAACCATAATTCAAAAGCTAAGCTAAGCATATGGGAACATCTATAAGTAAATCTTCAGCCAATAGCAGAGGGATTTCTCTTCGACCATTGCATGTTAATAATCCTGTTACTTCCAACTATCAAGGAAGATCATAAACATGACGTGTATATGGAAGCTTGTGCCTAGGGCATAGTTACATGACATTTTTGGGCAGCCAATCACCCGTAATCTGGACTTAAATTTCCTTTTTAAAATATGATTTTATATTAATATTGGAATGGGAAAGCGACAAATTGGTTTTGTCTTTCATATCTTCTGGGATTTTTTCTCTTTATTTCTATGTGAACACCCGGGCAACAATATTTTAGTCATTTTAAAAGTTTATGCCGTCTTTGTAGCTATTTTTTCTTTTGTTTTCATATACTTTTTCTACTACCAAATCCAAGATCTACAACAAATTCACATTATTTTAACATTTTTAACATTCTTTACCTTTAGTGATCTTGATGGAGTGATCTTCAATATCTTCTTTCTCCTTCTTGCTTTGATATGTTTCCTCTAGCTTTAGCCATAGATCCTTGGTGGAAGTGCATTGTTCCATGCTTTCTTTGATAGGGCTTGAGAGTCCACTAAGAATGGTCTTGAGAGCCAATCCATCATTCTTCTTTCCTTCTCTTTGAGCTGCAAACTTTGACTTGTTCTTCAATGGAACTGATCCACCAATCACTTCCTTCCAAATAGCTGCTCCCATTGTCTTCAAATACACTCTCGTCTCTATTCTCCAAGTAGAATAGTTTTCCTCATCAAGGATTGGAACTTCACCATCCATTTGTGTGTCTATAGATCTCCTTCAAGATTGTTAAGGCTTGTAGTGAAGGCTTGCTTTGATAACAATTGTTGGACACACCTACCACACTTAGAGGGGGGGTGAATGAGTGTGGGGCTCTTTTTCCCAAAAGATTCCATCTTTATAAAAACTCCTTAGTTAAAATTCAACATTTATTCATTACCCATTGTTGTCATTTATAACCAGTTAGATGAGAACATATATCATCAATATATATCAACAATATATCATCATCAAGTCATCACTACAAGGAACACAAAGAACACAAGATGTATGTACAATTTTTCTTTTTATTATGGAGAACAATCCGGGGGTTTATCAACAACAACTGAATAGAGTACAACTCTACAAGAGCACCAACTCTATAATGCAAGACTCAACTTACACCCTCAACACCAACTGAGATGAGGCAAAAATCCTCAACAGATATCAATCTGTCAATAGGTACATGACCTGTCAGTAGTGCAGGTAGCGTGTGCACGTGCCCTGGCTCACTATAGCCCGCGTATGCACGCGGCCAGTGTATACAACAACCTGCATATACCTTCTTAACTGTTAGGGTTTGTCCTTCAAGATCAACTCAGATAATCAATATATCATTCTCTTCTGTCTCTGATTGTCCAATCTGACCACCAACTAGTCACAACACATCCAAGCTCTCCAATAGCTTGTTCATGCTCCACAATAAATCAATATGAATGCTATCTCAATCATGTATAAATAACTAGTATACCATAGAAATCATGTCACCACTGAATCACAAGAGTACTTCTCACTCCATCAACCAAATCATCCAAACTAAACCATATCATAGAATCCATACCAGGAATTCCCTAAGCATTCACAACACATCAAACAATAGTATCCATCAAGACAATAACGTAACCATACCAGTGTCTTAGTGATATATTTGAGCCCATAGAATGTAGATCTGGAACTTGCCTCATCATCCAAGATCTTGGCACCAGCTCAAACACAAATCTCCATGATTTTATCCACTATACGCTCCCTGTACACAGTCAATCCGTGTATACCTTCAATGTATACGCACCTTATACACAAACAACCCGCGTATACATCAGAAACTAGGGTTTCTAAAGCTTCGAGAATTTTGCTGTCAAGATCTCCGACATTACCGAAACTTTGATGCGTCCATGAGATCCTCCTCTCGCTCTCTTCCTCAGAATAGATCTTCAATCATGTTCAAGAGATCCACACCAATAAGATGCTCTCACAAGAAGCTCTCCATCAATACTCCAAAAGATATTCACAAGAAGCTCTCCGATGATCTAGAAAAAAGGATGATCTACAAGAGACCATTGCTATCTTATTTATACTTTCATAGTCTAGGTCACTTAACCCATTTCTAGGTCACTTAACCCATTTCTAGGTCACTTAACCTATTTTCCTTATTTTAGGGTTAACCACTTTCCATAAATAGAAAGTTCTCCAATACTTTATCATTTAAATATTCCTTCTTGATTTTGTCACTTCTCTTTATTATTTAAATAATCCACCTTGACTTTGTCACTTTACTTTATCATTTAAATAGTGATTTTTTCTTTTAGGTCACTTTGACTTCTTTGACCTTGGGGGCTTCAAGCCTTCATATGGGGGTCCTTCAACTTCATAGAGCCATAACTCTCAAAACGTGAGGAGTTATGTGACATTCCATATACCACCGGAAAATGCATGACAAGCACTATCCATCTAGGATAGTTTCACCAACAACTTCATTGATCTTTATCTCATTATTCCACATACAAGCATGGGTCCTCCAACCATTCTTCTAGGATAACTCAATCTGCAAAGTGTCTTCCCGTGAAGGCTTTCACCATAAGGGGACCACTTTGGAGTTCATCCATTTGTGCACCTTATCAATAATGATAAGACAATAATGATTCATCTTTGCATTAATTCACAACTGCATCATATACATTAACTATGCATCATGTATCAATGAAAACTCATTGATCCATCTTCATCGATTGGTTTCCACTTGACATCTATCATTCTTATCAAGGAAAATACATATACATTGTTCATCAATCATCAATCAATCAAGCCTATCAAACAATCCATCACTTGACGTCAATCAATGACATCAATCAATCACTTGACATCAATCAATCAAACCATTGGCATCAATGACAACATGATCCAACAATCTCCCCCTTTGGCATTGATGACAATACCACCATTGATGTCAACACCAATTACCAATTATTAATGTCAACATGTAGATAAGGCATGCTCTACATCAATAGTCAATGTGACTAACTCTCCACATCAATAAACATCAATCACATCAATCACATCAATGTGATTAACTCTCTCCCTTTGACATCAATGGCAAAGGGCCATTCTCCTCTTGGGGCTGCTCCCCCTGTCTGAATGCCTTTGATATTCCTTTGACTAATCTCTCCCCTTTTGAACAAGGGATATTACTCTAATGTAATGCTGAATATACACCGAACATACTCCCCCTGTGACCATCACTCCCCCTGGAATTATGCTTCTGTGCTCTTTCTTCAAATCTAGGGCTCTTTTCTAGGTATGCATATGATAAATATCTCCTCCTAGAATCATGGGAAGAAGAATGACTCCCCCTGTGGGTATGTCTCCCCCATATTCTCTGTGAGATTAACAATGTGCTACCATATAACGATCCTTGGACTTGTCCATGCATCAACCTTGTGCCATACCATTCATCATGAAGCAAAAGATTAACCAAATACATCATGTGCCAAAATGTGTGCTCATCATACACAACATCTATGTACATCAACCATGTACATCATCATCATGCATTGTGCCAAATATATCATCCATGGAATGTATCAATCATATGCCTATATCAATATGCCAACATGTGCATCCGCCAATATGCCAAACAAATACCATCTATGAGTGTACCATTATGCATCATCACTTGCACCAAGCAAGTATATCAACCATGCATCAACAAGCTATGACTCCCCAATGATGTACAACATGACTATCAACTCAACTCACCATCTACATGTCTCAATATGTAGCCCAACCACATTCAAAATGCATGCACCATGATAACCAAGATATGCTTCCAATAATACATCATAATATATATCAATGAAACTTCATGTACCCCAACATATCAACATCAATTCATACTCATGGGTTAGTGTCATGCACCCAAGATTTATTTTCTTCCATTAAATAAAAAGAAGAAATTATACTATATAAGCAGGGTTGTTGCGATGCTGTAAGAACCGCAGGCTCCTAATCAGAGGCACCCATGCTTATTCTTATTATCAAGAAGACATCAAAAAACACAAGTGGGAAGGTATTTAACATGTGGATTCCGGAAAACCAAAGGTAGTGAGAGAATAGGCTTGAATGAAGGTGTTTTTTGAAATTGATCTAGCTCCATAGATTCAGTCAAACAAATACAATTTCCATCCTCATACAGAGACAATTTTAAAAAATTCTAACAATAAAAGCTAGCGTGACAATGTTCACCGCAATTGCAATTTAATTCTAAATTTTTATGAGGCTTACCTCTCTAGGTAGTTGCATGTAGGTTCTAGACAGTGTTCTTGAATCCTTCATCTTTTCTTCCCTCTCAACCTTCACTTTTCAGCCTAGGATGTGATACAATCCAAAGAGTCGTCGTGACTTGTGAGTGTGCAGGTGTTATGCAGCCTATGTTATAGAATTTATAACCCGTGCTATGCATGCAACCTCTAGGATAGAATTTATAACCCGTGCTATGCATGCAGCCTCTAGTATAGAATTTATAAGTGCTATGCATGTAGCCTCTGAGAATTTATAACTTGTGCTATGGATGCTTTACACAAAAATCAGTGTTCGAATTTCGGAAATTGTTACTTGTGTTGAAGTTGGAACTAGCTATGGGGATTGCAAATTTGCATGATGCATGTTGAGTCAAGACCTGTCACCCACTATGAATGTGATGGGCCTCTTACAACCTGTTACCTACCTTGGATACAACCTGTTATTTAAATATATTATATATAAATATATGGATACTGACAATTTTTTTACCTTCATGTTAAATCTATGGTTTAAAAAATTAATAACATGTAAATTTAAAAATTGACCACATTTAATGAAAAAAAGAAGAAGATAAATACCCGTCAAATTTAACTTCTACAATCAATCAACCATAATTCAAAAGCTAAGCTAAGCATATGGGAACATCTATGAGTAAATCTTCAGCCAATAGCATTGGGATTTCTCTTCGATCATTGCACGTTAATAATCCTGTTACTTCCAACTATCAAGGAAGATCATAAACAAGACTTGTATATGGAAGCTTGTGCCTAGGGCATGGTTACATGACATTTTTGGGCAGCCAATCACCCGTAATCTGGACTTAAATTTCCTTTTTAAAATATGATTTTATATTAATATTGGAATGGGAAAGCAGCAGACTGGTTTTGGCTTTCAAATCTTCTGGGATTTTTTCTCTTTATTTCTATGAACACCCGGGCAGCAGTATTTTAGTCATTTCAAAAGTTTATGCCGTCTTTGTAGCTATTTTTGATTTTGTTTTCATATACTTTTTCTACTACCAAATCCAAGATCTACAGCAAATTCACATTATTTTAGTGGAGTATCAGACTTCCGAGACATTTATAAATCAAAAGATTTTAGTTCAGACATAGCAATATCAAATGAATTGAAGCTTTACCAGCATGAACCAAAAGGAAAATAGACGTCTTAATTAACAAAGAAAACTAAGAAAACAAGATGGATGCTAATGGGTTGGGGGTTTTCAGTGTATATGAACATGATTAATTTCCGTAGCCAAGTTTTAGATTTTCTCTTGACTGTTGGCTGAGGTTGGAAAAAGTACTGAGAAACTTGCTGTGGGTTAACAACTATGGGGAGAAGGGATTCCATATGGTTAACTGAGATTGGTGTTGTACCCCAAGGGATTGGGAGACCTAGGCATTATGAGTGAGGATCCAAACTCGGGTCATGTAAAGATCTTCCTAAAAAAGAGAGTTGTACCATCCACATAACATTTTCTCAAGGTCTTCCCACACTGACAACTCCCTCGATAAACTCCCTCGATAAATGCTTTATGACTGTCTCATCTTAATAACAACATCAAATTACGGATGTAACATTAGAGAAATGATATAGTTAGTTACTGGGTGAATCACTCACGGATTGGCCAGTTCCTATCTTGAAGGTTGTAATTTCCTAATTGCTGCAGTTTCTACCCTTGTTAATAGTTTAGCACATTCTTTGCTGCTATGATGGGCTCCCCAACCAAGGTGGCGTACATTGAGTAGAATGCTCCCCATGCATGTATTCTAGACCTGGATCAAAACCTTCAGTTCCCCTTGCTAGATCCACTTGTTGTATTTTTCCAGTTAGTACAGTGAGCCAACCATTCTATTCCTACATATATTTTGATGCTGGGGTATGCAATTTGCCTACTTGCCCTAAAATACAACAAATTTCGAAAGGGGGAGAAGCCTATGACCTAATGAGGCATGGAAATTTTTTCTTGAGAAACAACATTACATTGTTCGCTCGATGGCAAAGAAATCCCTTCATGGTCACCTTTCTTCACAAAACCCTCGTTACTACCTTTACTTCCTTTAAGATTAAAGAAACTTTTGTTCTATGGAGCCTGCCTTTGGAAGGCTGGGGCCATACAATATATATATTTTGGAGATATCTTTTTCTTAGAATTAGTCTATCCTTCAATAATCATTGCATATGGTGGTCCCCTCTCCTTGAGATTAGTGGTAAATTGTAGTGTGAGTATCCTTGGGTCTTGGCCTTATGGTTATTTAAAAAAGGCATTGATGCGGTGAGCGATCTCTTTTACAATCATGGAATAGATTAGCTACCTGGGCCAAAGCCAAGCACTACTTTTAGAATGGCCAATCTAGACGGTCTCGTTTTGACAGAGCCCAATATTAATTCTTGATGACCTTTCCCTCAAATTAGGGTTGTGGTCTCTTTGACCCTAGTGGCAAGATTGGAAATGGGTTATAACAAAAGCTTTCACCAAAGTATAAGCTCACAGAGGGTTATAGATGGCTTTGTTCCAAGTCAACATCGACCACTGCACATGCTAGACCCTCCTTGAAATTAGGAGTAAACCTTTTCTTGAAGGTCCTGAAACTTGGCCCTAAGGATTTAGCAAAGGTATCAAGTGACTACCAATGATATCTTTTACAGGTGGGTAAGAGGCTAGCCACTTTGTCTAGAGCGAAAGACTAAATTTGGGTTAGCCAATTTAGATGGGGTTCNTGACAGAGCTCAATATTAATTCTTGATGACCTTTCCCTCAAATTAGGATTTTGGTCTCTTTGACCCTAGTGGCAAGATTGGAAATGGGTTATAACAAAAGCTTTCACCAAAGTATAAGCTCACAGAGGGTTATAGATGGCTTTGTTCCAAGTCAACATCGACCACTGCACATGCTGGACCCTCCTTGAAATTAGGAGTAAACCTTTTCTTGAAGGTCCTGAAACTTGGCCCTAAGGATTTAGCAAAGGTATCAAGTGACTACCAATGATATCTTTTACAGGTGGGTAAGAGGCTAGCCACTTTGTCTAGAGCGAAAGACTAAATTTGGGTTAGCCAATTTAGATGGGGTTCTTCTTGACTAAGTCCAAAGTTATCCTTGATGAACATGACCTCAACTTAAGGTTGCAGTCTCTTTGAGCTCGATGGCGAGATTGGAAATAAGATAGAACACAATATTTTACCAAGTATAAGCTAGGATATATGGCTATGGGTGGCTTTGCATATGAACAAACTTTGGAGGTTCAAATACCAACACAAGACATGGCTTTTCTTGGTCACGAAGCCTTTGGAATCCAACATCAAAGTCTAGGTAAACTTTCTGTTTGGTTTATAAATATATTTTTATAAATATACGAGGGTTCGTGTTAGATAAAACTGTCATACCCGGTGAGAAAAACTTCCGTTGCCTTCATTGTGGTCCTGCTGAAACCTGAAGCCCTTGTTTTGGTTCTTCCCCTTAGCCTCATTTTCTTAGGTTGTGTCGAGTCTTAGTGTGGTCAATTACTCTCCACTATTATGTTTGAGAGATCCTCTATTAAGTGGATTCTCTCCATTGAGTTTTTCATTATCATTATGCTTGTTTTTGTGGAAAATCTTTTTTTTTAGGAAAAAACTTAGGTGTCGAGTCTGAGTCTTAGTGTGGTAGTGTGTGAGACTCATTTTTTTGTTTTGTTTTTGTTGTTTTCCTTTACTGAAAGGTGGAAAAACCTATCATAAATCAATCTTCAACCGGTAGTGAGGACAACCATCACTAGTGATCTGTTTGAGGGTAGACTTCAATTCCTGCCAGGGGCCTTTGGGTCTTGGGTGAGACTCATTTTTTGGGTCAAAAATAATGTAAAAAATGTTATTTTAATATGTAAATGAAGATTTTATATTAAAAAAGTTAGATGTGACAATTCAAGTTGGTAGCAAGTTTATTTGGTAAAAGTGAGGAGTGTATAGCATAACTACAAGCTTGAAGGGGGCATTTATCAATATTTAGTGAGAACAAATTGAGTCATTATGTTCATGTGGGGTTTTTTCTTGTTTTATGTTATACACGACTGCCTATAAAAGGAATGAAATATAAAATTGTATATGATGTACTTTTCGGGAGTTAAAAATGAAATATAAGGTTGTATATATTATATTTCGTAGAATTGGAAATAAAATTTACATTTTAAATGTTTTTATGTTTAGTTAGCATGATTTTTCTGATGATGATGATAGTTATTGATCATCGAGATTAATTATAAGCAATCAGATTTTGAGAATATTGATAATGAATTAATTGGTTTGTTTTCATCCTTTGACAAGTTATGAAGATTGATGTGTTAAAAATATTATGAAATTGAAATTAATGTGCACAAAGGTAAGCCAATGTAAAGTGTTTTTCATTCTCCACTTTCCTAGTATCTCAAAGATTACATATTTTTCCCACAACGTATAGTGCCTTGCCTTTTTGTGCATGTACATTAGTTCTACATGTTGCTGGAGGTGCATTTGCATTTGTTCTAGGTGCAATATACACATCCCCACTAGAGAGAGTGGGTTCAACATGCTAGAAACTACACAAACCTTTAGGTGGAGTGCATTAGAACTAGTGATGCATGAGGAATGAAGATTTGACACTTATATCTTGAAACTCTACAAGGTGCATCTTTTCTTCGTCTTAGATGTAGTGGATTGTGCATATGCATATGTATGGTTGATCATTAAATAAACTCCAAAAAACATACAATGGGCATAATAATTCCAAAACATTTACAATAGCAAGTTTATGGTATAAAGCACATGTAACATACATGTTGCATACAAACATGGAAAATATGCATGAGTCTCCATTCCACACATATATATGTGAGACCAAAAATGAAATTAATAAGAAAATCCTAATCATGCTATAACCTTAGAAGATAATAATAGGTAGTCCCATTAAAAATCATTGAACGCTATAAGGAGAATAAAGTAATAATATGACTCATTGGGATTTCAATTATAGGGGTAATTATGCCCCCTAAGCCCTAAAGACAACCACATGTTCTAGAGATTGGAACTATGTTAGAAGAAGCCATATTGCACTCTCTTAGAGAAATGACCAACATATTTAAGCACTAGGTTGCAAGTCAAATCTAAAATTAAAACTTGGACATATAGTAGGATTAGTAAAGGATGCTAGAGAAAAACAAAAGCAAGACCATGACCCTATGTTTAACACTAATGAGAGAAGAAATCCCCTAGACATTATGAAATAAGGGTAACCCAGGCCCCTCCGGGGTAGGGGGAGTCTTTCAAAATGCAGAAGGGAAAACTACCACTCTGAGCGCTTGCAAGTTGGGGTTCAATACCAATAATGGAGCGTAATTTGAAGGAATGGTCAGAGGTTTGGCCATAACGTTGGAACATGGATACATGTCACTCATGGTAGAATAGGACTCATTCCTATTAATTTTGATCCCAACAAACTGGTAAACGGGTCCCATCCAGAGAAAATATCTAAGAACTGGAGATTATCTTTCGGGCTGTGTGCAAAAGTTCAAATTATTGGAATTTATTAGGCATGATGAAGGTCATGGAATGAAAGTTTTGTTGGTAGGTGTGAAAAGGGAATTTAGTGGTAAGACATACAAAACCATTGAGAAGGTACACATATCATTGAGTCTCTTTAAAGCAGATGCCTTGTGGTGGTGGGTTATCAAAGAAACTAAGTTGCATATCACTCCCATGTAGGTGACTCGAGAGTTATTTGAGGAAGCCTTTATAACCATATATTTGTCAAATGAATACAATCATTAGTAGGTACATGTGTTCCATGCAATCAAACAAAGGGGTAGACCAATGGAAGTTTATGAGGTAGAGTGTTTTGCATTAGTTCATAATGTGGATTATATGGTTGTTGACAAAAGACAAACTAGAAGGTTCCTTCATGGACTCAATCCCTTAGTTCGAGCAGAGCTTGCAATGTAGAAACCCAATACACCATCTTAGAGACAATAAGTTTGGCTATGCAGACATAAGATAGTTGATATGAAGGGTCAATTGTAAAATAAGAGCTACGATTCCTTCAAAAAACCCTATAGGGAAGGGGCCATCGAAGTTGGAGGATGTAGATATGGATTTTGTGGAAGATAGGGTAATGTAGCCAGGGTTGTTGCCATGGATTTTGGGGCACCTCCCGCAGGATATTGTAATCAAATATACTCCTATTAAGTTACAAAGGGACATGATTACATATTAGTTCCGTACCCTCCACCTCAAATAGTATCTTATAGGGAAATGGACACAATGATTCTGTAACACCCCTGTTTCCCCCAACTTGTAATTAATCATTAATCATAATCACCATGCTATGGCATGGGAACATTGTAAATGTATTATTGTTTGAATAGCCAAAAAACTGTCTGTGGGGGTGAAGCCTTGAAAGTACTTGCCATGATATCACTAGAGGAAAGAATGTGAAAACTATAAGAGAGGGTTCATTACATCGAATGACCCCAAATTTCCCAAGGAGGAATCAATTAATGAAGAAAGGACCAATGGTTGAACCAACAACCAACCCCATGAATGGAAGCATAGACAAAGAATGTTAGACCGAAGTACCATAGGGTCCTACAGACCTAGATTGACCTAAGTTTTCATTCTGACAGAAGGAACAAGATACATGGGACGTGCTTGCAAGGCACGCAAGGGAATAAATAGAAGAGTGGAGAATGCAGGGAGCTCTCTAAGTGAGAACGAACACAAAGCCACAAGCTTGATGATGAGGGGGCATCTGATAAACCTCGTCGAGGCCGTGAAAGAGGGAGAAAATATCTGAGAGTATGCAGAGAACAAGACCTGAGCAGAAGGTCACGAGCTTGATGCTTAGGAAGCATCTGATAAACCTTGCAGAATATGTGAAAGAGAAAGGATCGTTGAGAATTGGCATAAATTCCCTGGTGATATCATGGCTTGGCATGGGGGTGGATAGAGCGCTAAGAATGAATTCCTCTGAGCCTATGGTTGGGTGGAAAGGCGAACACCCACAATCAGTGAGTTGGCTGCAACCTGTAAAAGATAAGTATACTCATACTCTGTGTAAATTGAGCTGTAACTGCGAAATAAAGTTGGATACCCTATGAATGTTCAGGGATGTGTATGTTTGCTTGATGGTTAGAACATGTCCCTTTTATTTCTACTTGATTGTGTATTTAGGAAAGTAATAAATTATATGGTTCGGACATGACTTGTACTCGTAAATGCTTGAGCCTTGTGGTGGCTTAAGTTAGAGAAATGAACAGTGAGTTCGTCGACCTTGGGCACAGTTTCATGTGTGCATGTCGACACTCCCAGTCTTTCTGAGTCTCCTGGAGGAAGGAGTTTATTAAGCTCGAGAGAGGTAGTGCATGTATGCACTGAGTCCCTGCGAGGTGGGCAGAGATCGAGAAGATATTAAGTTCTAGAGTTGATGAATGAATGCAAGGGGTGCACGAAAGATTCTTCTAAGTGTTAAGTTCAAGGGAAATAGTGCAAAGTGCCTAAATATTTCATAGATGAAGAAGCTTAGGAAGGATAGCGAGATTCAAGTATCGAAATGGAAGATCCTTTCATTTGGAATATGAACATATGAGATTAGTTTGGGAGGAGCCAAAGTTCTTCACGATCATCGGATCTGGAGAAGGAAAGCGGGCGTTAACCCTATGAGACCTTCAGACTTCGCGGGCCCCACGAATTGGGCATATTCGTCATACAGGAGGTGAATCCCCCGAAGTCCCGAAGTTGCGAAGTAATGTGGACGTTGGATCTAAGGATCCTTTGGGATCCCTCTCGACCGTTCAATTTTGGGGAAGTGTGTATTACGTCGAGATCATGTGGGGGCCCATGTGTCCAGTGATGACGTTTCTAGGTGTCCCTCTCGGAGTGGCACAACAATGGGACCCAAGGGACCCTTGAGCGGAAGTTATGAGACGTAGATATCTGGGGTTACGTGGACACCCTCAGACCGTTAGATCTATGCTGAGGTCAGACCATCGCTGTCTGCTTCAGGAGAAGAGAAGAATTTTCATCGAAAAAATCCCGAAGGACGAAGTCACAAAGTCATATTAGCCGTCCATTGGGAAGGGACGTGTGGTAGGAGATATTCCAGTTCAGAGGAAAAGAACTTCGTAGAAAAGTGAGGGCAGAGTGTGCAAAACTCCTGAAGCCCGAATTAGTGAAGCCCATCATGAACGTCGATCTGGGAAGGACACGCGTCACCATATCGTGGATTTCAGGGAAAATCTTAGTAGAAAGTGGAGCGTCGACCGGAAGTCGTCCGAAGCTCCAAAGGTAAGAAGCTAAATCCTAATAGTCGATTGTGTGGACATGTGGTGTCAGATCTATCACTTCAGTGATATAGAACTTCGGGGAAATTGGAGAATGAAGTCCCGAAGGTCAAAGGCGCCGAAGTGCTGAAGCGCTAAAAGCGCCGAATCCCTCTACCACTAAGATTATAGAGGAAGATTAAGTCCAACCCAAAGCTCGGTGTTGAGCATGAAGGCACTGATTGGGTAGTGATGGACAAGAAGGACATGATAGAAATCTAGGATCTAAGATTCAAGATAGTTAAGGAAAACGAAAAAATGATGCCCCACCCCTTAAAAGAGCATCTAGGGGTTGGGTGTGTTACAAATTGGTATCAGAGTAGAGCAACAACACTTGGCTTGCTTGGGCTCATGCATGAGTCGTATGAAAATAATTATGGAGGACTTTAAGGACTAATACCCTATATTACCACATTCCTAAGAGGCTTAGTAAACCTCTACTAAAGAGAGGAATGCGATCTTTTACTGTTGATAGATGGTTTGGAAATTTTTCATTGTATGTTTCTAATGTTCCCAAATAAAGAGGTCGACTTCACTCTGCAATCGTATGTGCTGTTGCACATACATAAGGTTGGATTACCAAGGCTAGGATGAGCATGTTGAGAATATTACTACCAAATGAAAATCATCTGCATAAGTCCCTTGAGTAGAAGGATGCAGATTTAAAAATTCAGTTGGGGTTTTACCCCAACAACTTTGAATCATGCTAGTTTATGGCAGAGGAAGCCTACTAGTTCTTTTCGGAAATGATGGCCAATCCTACAGTAATGGGATTATGATGAAGAACACTAATATTTAAACTAAAATAACAATGTGAACGATGGAAAGGATCCATAGCAGTAATACTTACTACTTTAATGAAGGGTTAAAACTTGTATATGTGTATAATCCCTCACGATCAGAGGAATGAGTCTGGTGACCATTCTCTGAAAAAGGGAGAGCATGCACAACTCTCGGGTTTTGAAGGGAACTGAGAAACAAATTTTTGTTTCTAGGTACATGAATTGTTGGGTAGGGTTTTTCTAATCAAGATGATAAACAAAGCTGTAGAAATATAGAGTGATTGAGTGAGAAATCACAACAACCTCCCTTGCTTGGTGGATAGGAAACTAATCTGCCATAGTTCTTGTGGGAGGAGGAGAGTGGCCTCCATCCACGACTGTTGCTAAACATAAGGAAGAATTCTAGGTGTTATGGTTAAGACTGATTACGACCTAAATATACTCTTGATTTTTGAACTAGAATACTTAGTAAGTAACATAACTCGAAATTGCATTTGGGCTTTATGGGAATAGTCCAAATGTTATTAGACATTAAAAATTTATTATAATTAAGGTAAAATGGTTGATTAAATGTTGATCCTGGATGTGGTAAATGAAGTATTGGGGCACTTCTAGAAGCCCAATGGGTCAGATTGACATCCAGTGGTGGATGGTAGCCATATATATATAGTTGGACCCTAGTGAAGGGAATCTAGAAAATGATTTCCTTGATCGAAAGGTATGCTGATCAAGACCAGTTGGAAGCTAGATTGGTTATTTTATCATCATGGACATGGTTATAATTTACCAAAATGTATTTGTGAGTGGGAAATGTTTTCATGAAATTTGAGGCAAGAGTGTTTTCTTGCTAGCTGTTATCGCATAGAAAGGGAAACATAGTTATGACTATGTTTGTTAAACTGCTAGGTGGATATATTGTGAATGAATACAAGTTCTCAACTGAGAGGGAAGCTCAGTGTTGAGTTTCCCTATGAGGCTTTTCATAAGGATGACAATAATATCCTTAGAGGAGGATTTGGAATTATGATATATCCATGTGCATGTATGGCATGGAAAGGGTGTAGGCAATGAGCTTGCATGATGAATGTTTGGTTAAGTTTGTATGTGTTTGAATGCATGTGTTAATGCATTGTGAGGCTTCTTTACATGAAGACTGATATTAATACCAATTAGGTATGGAAGATATTAAACATGCTAGTGATGCACATGCATGATGTAAGAATAAATGTATACTAAAGGCACAATATGGCTGCCTTGATGAGTGATATGTAAGGAAAGAATTGCACTTGCCAAGATTAAGTGAATACCATGGATGCAAGGTTGAATCCATTTTGAAGAGTCATGAAAGCTCTATTTTGAATGATAGCTTAAGGGGAATGCTCTCCATTCCCTCAAGAAGGACTAGTGTAAATAGAAGAAAGAGTGGACGAGCAAGGATGCTCTGTTGTCATGATAAGAGGCAAATGATTCTGCCTTTGAGGGTCACATGGGAATGATTGTGAACAATCATGAGTTGAATGATTTTAAAATAGAGATGTAGGTGGGCTGTGAAATATACCTATGTAAAATACACACATGCTTATGATTGTGCATATGGTTAAGCACATCATGAATGTAAGTTGAAAAAACTAGAATATGTGTGGATACATAATTTGGACACATGACAAAGATGCATGCTTATATTCCTTATGAAATATTTGGTACCCAACTAAAGCCAACTCGAGGTTGAGGCTATCACAGATAATGAAGGATATGCAATAAGGAAGTTTCATGCTGAAGGAGTTCCCTGTGGAGGAACTATGTGAAGACTTTGTCAGGAGACCAGAGTCACAACCTTATTGACTGCTGAGAATTAAGAAATAAGCTACAAGCTTGTATATATATATATAAGAATCCTGGATTACGTTTTGAAAAACATCATGTAATGAATAGAAGAATAATAATGAATCTTGACCATTCTGATAATCGAATGGTAACATGCAGGATGCATAGGTTCATGATTCATTATGAACAAAATGATTTGCTATTAAATCATGCTGAAGTATCCTAAGAGTTAGGGTGATCCTAATCGAGGTTGCTCAAGAAAAGAGCAGAAAGATCACAACAAGAAGTAGATTGCATGAGTAAAGGGGGAGAAAAGGAGGAACACTTTTCTCACCCTAAGAACCTTGAAATTTTTTAACAGAGCCGTAGGATTAAAAGAGCAGTTGTGGAAACCCGTAAAGATGGTAAAAGGAAAATAAACCCCCTAAGTATGATTAAATGAATAAACGAGTATGATTGACTGAATAGGCTTGGTTGAAGCCATGATTAAGAAAAGGCAGTGAAGCCTTGAAGATAACTCAACTGGGCTGAAAAATACCCAGGCAGTGTATAAAGAATTGGAAGAAGGGGAGATCCCTCAATTATTTTCTTGCTGAGTATTATGTTTTTCTCTGGGATGAGAAAGCTGGCACACCGATGAAAGTAAAAGGTTTTGACACCATAGTGATCATGGTTGTATTCTATAGAAACAATCGATATCTGTTTTTTTTGCACTCATGGAAACATTAGGGATAATGTGATGAAGTGCATAAATATATGCTAGGACATTTTGAAGAGGTTTTATGGATTTGAATGTTATGATACATGCATTTTATTTAATATTACAACTAATGTAATTATAAATATGATGATGCATGCTATGCATAGAGAGGAATTGGAGCTGTTGAGGAAGGAAATTGCCAATGATGGACAACCTCAAGTAGAGGATGACCATGAGAAGGCTGTGGTTGAAAGATTGTTGACAGGGCTAAAGGAGTCCCCATAAAGCACTGCTGATGAGGTAAAAATCAGAAAGAGGGTGCTAGAGGCCAAGAATCAGTATAAAAATGTTCATGCCTATGTGGCACAAGGTATGAATGGATTTGGTAAGAACACCTTTTGAAATATTTTATTGTCTTAATGTTATGCATGAACTTTTGAAAGGAATTTGCATACCTTGGATGTCCAAGTAGGGTATGATTTAGGAAGGAGAACCCGAATGATGGAGGTGTGAAGCTCTGGTAGTAAAGACTGTTTGTAATCCTTGGAAGAATTCATGAATTGATATGTCATGAATGCATTGACCAATCAAGGAATGATTAAAGGCATTCATGTGAAACCTTGCGTTTCATGAATGGCGATTTAAGGCTGTGATTGATTCAGAGCAGAAAAATATGGTTCTGCTAAAATAATAATTATGGACAAAGAATCCATATGGTAATAAGTTGGTTGAATTCCAACACACCTTGGCGAGAGTGCCTAACCTGAAAAGTGGTAATCTAAAATCGATGCAAGGGCGCATTATGTGTGAATGTGGCCATGAACATTGGCACATTGATTAATATCACTTAATGTTGAATTGCATCTGGAAAGGTTGATATACTGAACTAATGCATGTGTAAAGAATGAAATTTCCTTTTTCTTTATATCATGGAATAGATAAAAGTGATTTGATTGTTAGCATGCACAATTTAAGAATGGTTTGTGATGACGTTATAAAGGTGCAGTGAAAATATATGTGCATGGGAAGCTAACAATTTGTTTGGCTGATTGAAGTTGTAAGTGTAGAAAGAAAAGAGTCTTGGATATGGATATGCTATAAGTCCATAAGGAAGACTAATTACTTGCTGAGCCAAACTACAAGGAATGGCATTTTATTTGAAGAAAATGCATTTTATTGTTAGTGTGCACAGTCCTGAAATTGTTTGTGAACCACTGCAAGATTGCAATGAACATATAATGTGCATGATAGCTAACAATTTGTTTGGTTGAGGAATGTTGAAATTGCAGGAAGCAAAGGGTCTTGGATATGGAGGTGTTGTAAGCCCATAAGGAAGACCAAAATTGCCTGCTGAGCCAAACTGCTATGGGAAGGAAAGTCCCATAATTGGTAAATTTGGTTCCGTGTAGAACAGATCTGAAAATAAATGAGGAAATTGGAAAATCTATGGGTGACAGATTTGCAATAAAATTTTGAAATTTAGAATTTATGACGATGTCTCATGAATTTCTGTATACCTGTGATACAGGTGAGAAGAAAATATCTGTCCAAAAAGGACAGATGAAGGCTGTCAAGATGAAAAGCATGAAAAATGGCTACTACTGAGCCATGAGAACCCCGTGGTAAGCCATGATCGCCTGAAATATGTTGTGTTGAGGTAATACAAGCTGGAGGGATGCCTCGATAGAGCAAGTCTGAGGGACACCTCGATTGTAAGGCTAAATGAAGTCTCTAGAAATATTCTTGTGCGAGAAAGCCTTGGCAAGGAAAGATGGATTGCCCGAGGGATTGTATAGCAGAGAAGGGGATGCCTGAGCTTGGGCATGAAGGGTGAGTGATCGAAAGGAAGAAAATACTTTGATAGTTCTTGTAAACTATTGATTGGGATCATGCACACAATGGGCATGTCCAGGAAAAAACAAACAAACAATGAGCCAAGATAACAAGACAACCATGTGGATGCAAATCTATGAACTGCACAGATAAGTATTGTGCTAGATTATGATTTTTTTCTATTGAATTTTAAACAACAATAAAATGTTTTCGCATGAGACTATGATTAATGTGCTTGTTGTCCAAGAATTTTTGAAGGAATGTGATGAAGGTTAAGAGTCCGAAAAAGGACCTGACCTAGAAAGAAGGTCAAGACTTCTGAAGGAACTGAATGAGAAAGGGCATGACAAGTGTTACTGATAAAGAACACCAAGAATGGTGTTCCTTTTAAGGGGGAGGGGATTGTAACACCCCTGTTTCCCCCAACTTGTAATTAATAATTAATCATAATCACCATGCTATGGCATGGGAACAATGTAAATGTATTATTGTTTGAATAGTCAAACAACTGAATGTGAGGGTGAATCCTTAAAAGTACTGGCCATGATATCACTAGAGGAAAGAATGTGAAAACTATAAGAGAGGGTTCATTATATCGAATGGCCACAAATTTCCCAAGGAGGAATCAGTTAATGAAGAAAGGATCGGTGGTTGAACCATCAACCAACCCCATGAATGGAAGCATGGTCTAGGTGAAGAATGTCAACTCGAAGTACCACAGGGTCCTGCAGATCCAGACTGACCCAAGTTTTCCTTCTGACAGAAGAAACATGATAGGAGGGATGTGCGTGTAAGGAACATAAGGGAATAAAGAGAAGAGTCGAGAATGCAGGGAGATCTCCAGATGAGAACGAACAGAAGGCTGTGAGCTTGATGTTGAGGGGGCATATGATAAAACTCATCGAGGCCATGAAGATGGAGAAAATCTCTGAGAGTATGTAGAGAACATGACCTGAGCAAAATGCCGTGAGATTGATGCTGGGGAAGCATCTGATAAACCTCGCAAAAGATGTGAAAGAGAAAGGATCGTTGAGAATTGGCATAAATTCCTTGGTGATATCATGGATTGGCACGAGGGTGGCCAAAGCGCTAAGAATGAATTCCTCTGAGCCTATGGTTGGGTGGAAAGGCAAACACCCACAGTCATTGACTTGGCTGCAACCTGTAAAAGATAAGTATACTCATAGTCTATGTAAATTGAACTATAACTATGTAATAAAGTTGGATACCCTATGAATGTTCAGGGATGTGTATGTTTGCTTGATGGTTAGACCATGTCCCTTTTATTTATGCTTGATTTTGTATTTAGGCAAGTAAGAAATTATATGGTTCGAACATGACTTGTACTCGTAAATGCTTGAGCCCTGTGGTGTCTTAAGTTAGATCAATGGTCTGTGAGTTCATCGACCTTGGGCATAGTTTCACATGTGCATGTCGACACTCCCAGTCATTCTGAGTCTCCTAGAGGTAGGAGTCTGTTAAGCTTGAGAGAGGTAGTGCATGTATGCACTGAGTCCCTGTGAGGCGGGTGGAGATCGAGAACCTCTTAAGTTCTAGAGTTGATGAATGAATGCAAGGGGTGCGTGGAATATTCTTCTAAGTGTTAAGTTAAGAAGAAATAGCACAAAGTGCCTAAATATTTCAGAGCAAACGAAGCTCAGGAAGGATATTGAGAATCAAGTATCGAAAGGGAAGATCCTTTCGTTTGGAAGACGAACGAATGAGATTAGTTCGGGAGGAGACAAAGTTCTTCACAATTGTCATATTTGGAGAAGGAAGACGTGCATTAAACCTTCGAGCCCTTCGGACTTCGAGGGTCGGACGAATTGGGCATATTCGTCGTACAGGAGGTAAATCCCTTGAAGTCCTGAATTCATGAAGTATGTGGACCGTGGATCTATTCGGGATCCCTCTCGACCATTCGATTGAGGGGACACATGTATTACGTCCAGATCATGTGGGGGCCCATGTGTCGAGTGACGATGTTTCCAGGTGTCCCTCTTGGAGTGGCACAACAATGGGAAACAAGGGATCCTTAAGCAGAAGATACGAGCTGTAGATCTCCGGGGTTACGTAGACACCCTTGGACCATTAGATATATGTCGAGGTCAACTCGACGTTGTTTTCTTCGGGAGAAGAGAAGAGTTTGCGTCGCAAAAATCCTGAAGGCTGAAGTCACGAAGTCATCTTAGCCATCCACTGGGAAGGGACGTGTGGCAGGATATCTGCTAGTTCAGAGGAAAATCACTTTGAAGAAAAGTGAGGGAGGAGTGTGCAAAAATCCCGAAGCCCAAATTAGCGAATCCCATCGTGATCGTCGAACTGGGAAGGACATTCATCACCAGGTCATGGATTTCGGGGAAAATCTAAGTAGGAAGTGGAGCTGTTACACATTATTTTTGTCATCCCTATGACCGTTAATGATGTAAACCTATCTGTTGCCTTTAGAAGGGTCAATGGCCTGAGTTCCTGAAGAAAGAAGGGAGAAGAACTTTTCCTGAGAAAAGAAGTTGCATTTTCCTGTGTAAAAACCCTATAAAAAAGGAAGTTCACAGGCTGCCTATGTATTAGGGTGCGAGAATGCTTGATTCTCGAAGGTTTCCCACACTTAGGGTGCGAACTGTTCGCAAGCTGCTCTATAGGCAGGGTGCGAGAATTCTTACACGTGGGAAAAACGAGCGTTTTCTCGAATCTTCTAGAAGGAGAAACTTCCATGGTGAGGTGGCATCCGAATGGTTTGGATCTTACTCGCTTTCATGATTTAGTGGGATCATCCTAACCTCCTCACCTTATCCTCTTCAGTATGAGAAACTTCCATGGTGAGGTGGCATCCTAATGGCTTGGATCTTACTCAAGCCATGATTTAGTGGGATCATCCTAACCTCCTCACCTTATCCTCTAACTTATAAAAGGAGAGGAGCTCTCATTGAAAAGCTTAGCTTTGTTAGCTTGGAGCTTTGGGATTGTTAGCTTGGCTAGAGTGACTTTGAGATTTGCTTTCACAGATTTAAATGCATCGTGATCTATGCTCTCTACAATCCTTGGAGTAAGAAGTGGCTCGAACGAAGGATGCTTGAAGGGACCTTACGCACATCAAGGCCATGGTTGTAATCTCTCTTCACACAGTAATATGATAGTAATATGATTCTTCCTATAAAGCTTGTTGTGTTTTATTGTATGCATGATTCCTGATCACAGCTACAGCAGGTTTATATTGAGTTTATGCCATTGCTATCACTTTTGTTGGTTACGTTCTTTTGCAGTATCATCATCAGCGAGCTTGGAACAGCAGCTAGATGGCGATGGAAAAAGGAAGGAAGATGAAATCCAGACACACCCATCCCTCTTTAGTTGGTAAATCTAACATTTAAAACTTAAGAAAGCGCCATGTTCTGTGTTTTGTTCTAGATCTAGGTGGATCTGTGGAGATAAGCATATCCCAAGACTCACCGACATTTAGTTTGATAAAAATTATGACTCCTAATTAGGGAACAAATTGTTTTCTAGTTAGTCTAGTTTTCCTTGTTTTGATTTCTTGTTTTCTGGTCTCAGTCTGTGGGAGATCCATCCAGACTCTCCAGATCTAGAAGTTCACTTATATTACCTGTCCTTTTTCAAAATTTTCATTGATTACAAACATTCTCGCAATGTACCCTTTAATGTCCTACGAGAAACACCTGAGTTCACACACTAGTGTTAAGTCCAGTGAGAACCCCTCGCAATCAACCTTTGTTCAGCCTATGAGAATCTTTGATTCTCGTACTGTAATATTAATTTCCAAAATTCTACTTAACTTGTTTGTAATTTTTTGGATTGGTCTTGTCATTTTTGATGCCCAATTTTGCTTTAATCAACTAGATTGAAATTCTTTGGGAGCCTATACTGATCCGGCCATACCTCTGACATTCCTGAGCTCTTTATCCACATTTGCTTTGGCTCTGGCTCTTGAAGGATTAGTCCTTTGCTTGAGCAAGTTTCACCATGTGCTACGTGCTCTCTTTGTGAATTGTTTAGGGAAAGATCAGATTCTTCTGAATAGTTCACTTTAAAAAGAGAAACCATGAATTTTGGGTCTCTTTGTTTTAAGAAAGTTCATTATTGTTTAGTGAAAATTTTGGAAACAAAAAGATTTAATTTCTTGCTTTATATTAGATTGGGGGTATCTTTGCATTTCAAGTAGTTTAAACTAGATGATTCTTGGCATTTTTTTTGATCTTGAATTATGAATCATAATTGGTGTTCAAGACCTTTTCATTTCCCTTGAGAATCTTGATACTGATGAGTTTAATATATTTCAGAACATCGTACATATGGGAATGATAAATGCTTTTCTCCTTCCTCGCAGCCTTAGACTATCCAAATGAAAAGATTGCATCTTCATATCTTGCATAATTTTTGAGTCAGTCAAAACACCATATTGTTCACCATTTTCCTTTGAGTAAATAAACAACCTTAAAAATAAAGCGCCATAAAAATTGATTAGACATTTTTATATTTTCCGCAGCAAACCTACATTAGATTAGTTATAGGCTTTAGAATAGGTGTGAAAGATAACTTCCAAAGTTGCAAACAAACATAGAATCTTGAGTTAGGAGCCAGCAAACCACCTATTACATTTTGTCCTCGGAAGCCCTTCTAACACAAGGGTCAATCACTAGGTCGCATTGGTGTTGGCATAGTTACTAACCCTGCTTTGTTAGTCTTGGTTTATAGGTTGTGTGTATTATGGGGGTTCCTTGAGAGGTATACCCACAATGATGAGCAGCCTCTCTGAGTTGATTTCGGCTAGATATCTTGTTCTTTGCGTAGGATCGAATCACGACTATTCCCCAGGATTTATTGTTGTTGACCTTAGTGGCCTATCTTCTAGGGTCTTGGCTACAGGACTGTGGAGCAAGTCTTCACTAAGACCTAGAATCGACGCTACAAACCCCACTTCTGGACTCCTTTGGAGGGTATAATTCCACGACATGTGTGGACTTTCACCTTGGTGTAAGTCCATTAAGTAGGTTGTCAACGAATCCTTTTCCATCTCCGTTTATCTCATCCCTTTCACATTGTTCCTACCTAATGCTGGATTTCATCACCAACCAGTGTGTTCATTGTGAGAAGGTATTGTTTGTCTGTTTGCTTCCTATATGTTTTAGCGTGCAGGTTGTTTGTCTTCTCCCCAGCGTGGACTCTGGGTTGGATTTATTTAATGACATCGGGCCCTTAATGACCAATGAAGGAACCTCCTGTCTAGAACCTTTTTTTTTTCCCTTCCTATGGAAACATCTAACCCTCCTCACACGCTACTTTGAGCCCTGGGTCTCACTATTGAATTTCCTGTGGTTGCTTTCCACCGTAATCCCGACGTGCCATAGTGCTTCATTCACAAGCACTTCCCAAGAGCATCAACCTCTATGTTGATCCTTCACCTTTCTTCTACACCAAGAAGGTCTTCGCCTTTGTTTGCAAGGTTGCTCTTCCGCCACTTTCTTCGGCTTGTTTAAAGTTCTCAAGCTAGTAACTCTGGAATAAGAAGAAGAAGAAAAGGAAGAATAAGAAGAAGAAAATTAAGCAAGGATACAAACCTCAAACCACTGTCAAACATGTTGAAAACTAGCTATCAAGTACTCGTGGCCGGGAGTGTTGATGATGTCAAGATCACCTAAAAAACCCATAAGCCTGGCACTGCGTTTTGTAAGTGTAGCCATCTTATTAAGGATTGCTCGGGTCTATCCAAGGTTATAGAAGTATGGTTCATACCACCTTGACCAACCCATGTCATTAGCCTCTAAACAAATCCCATCATGACCTTCTCAACCAGTCATGATATGGTTAAGAAGAAGAAGTAGAGTCGAAGTTCTGTGTTATGCAAAGGGATTCATCTAACTCATCTTTTCCCCTCATATGGACAAAGCCTCTAAATTACTGTAAGACATGATCAAGCTTTACATCCTCAACTTCCACCGCTTATCGCAAGCTTTCTCTCAACCCACCAATAGTTGATGGAATGATCACCGCCTCTTTCAACGGCCAATCCTATGATCACGGTCATCCGGCCATCCTTAGTTGAACCGGTTGACAAAGTTGTTGATCCGATACCATCCCTAATAATCTTGTTCTCCCCTCAAAGAGTGAAACTAAAGAGGTCGATCCGATCCCCTCCTAACAACCCACTTCCCCTGTTAGAGAGTGTCAACCAAATGGTCGAGACAAGCATACTCATGGAACCCATTCTCCCCTTTGAGAATGAAACACAAGTGGTCGAATTCTGATTCCTACTTTTCATTCTATTTATCCTACTCTCCTACTAGAGAGAACCCGATAATTTCCATGTTTTCTTGTTGATACGTATCTCCGTACGTAGGGGTATTCCTCCTTCTCCCATATCCATTTTGATTGGGGTGTGACAACTAGACCTCATATTCTCTATATTCCTTTTCTAGATTACAAGTATAGGTTTTTGGTCGGGACGCTCCTCAAACGCTGATAGATGAAGGTCTCGCTCATTAGTATTTTGTCCTCTATTGCTTGGCAAGATTTTGGGTTGTCCTCCACTTGCGCTTGCCACGCTAATTCCATCTTTAACAAGTAAGAACTAGTCAACCTTTAGGGACCCTTCTCGGGCCTCAGAACTCCGGGAGTGAAACTGCCTTTATTGATGTCATGGTAGTCCAAGACCCCTTTGATTTCGCTTTACTCCTTTGGGAGATTATGTCTATGCAAGGAAAGCTATTGTGTCTACTCTTTTTTGTGTGATATCTTCTCACGATGGATGAGTTGTGACTTGATCAACTTTCATTCATTAACTCCACCCGGATTGCCTCCCTCAATGGTTCTTATATGACGACAGGATCACGCCTCTGTCAGACAGTGTCAATTATGTGGCATTGTCACCCATGGCTTCAACGCTCTATGACTTAGATCCTGGAGTTGACATGGTGATCTCTTCATAGGGTTGTTAGAGCCTGATATATTCACTCCTGTCGCGACTGAAGGAAGTCCTTCAGAGTGTGCTTTTCCTTCCAAAGGAAGACCTCTTTGAAGCCATGATCAGCTCTTATCCTTTGACATGGTGTCATTCCAGCATTGTCCTCTGGAATCCATGATCAAGAAGAGAAGTCCGAGGATAGTTTTTGCATCTCCGAGTCAACCCTTAAAATGAAATAAAGGTCTTTGAGCATGGTTTTGATTTCACACCAAGTAAAAAATGAAACCACATGAGGATAGTTTTTGTCTCTGAGGAAACCTTGTTAAAAAAAATGGTAAATGCAGGTTACGAGCATAGTTCTTGTTTCCTCGCGGTCAAGCTCCTGCTAAAAAATGAAATAGCTTTCCCCATTTGAGCCGAGTCCTTCGTCTAGCATTTGAAGCTTCATTTCATTCTCCTTTGTAGTTAGGATGAACGAGTTTGGGGAATTTTCCACTGGATCTCCATTCAAGTAGAGATGCTAGCTTCTGCCTATTGGCACCAACCATGGGAAGTTGTGCCACAGCCTTCATGGTTCAAGCTTGTGTAAAATGAAACCACTTACCCCAAGCATAGTTTCTCCTCGTTCAAGCTTGTGTAAAATGAAACCAAAGTTCAAGCATAGTTTTGTTTCAGATTTTAAGTTTGTGTAAAATTAAAATCTATCCTACATAGTCTTTGTTTTGTTTTAAAGCTTCTTATGAAAATGAAAACAACTCGAGCTTAGTCTTTGTTCTTCATGCTTGTAAATACATGAGAATATTAACAGCTTAGTCTTTGTTCTTTATCATGCTCAGTAAATCAATGAGAATGTAACCAAGTATACTTTTATCACTTTTTGGACTCGTGAAAGGTTATAATGGTAAAGGAACCCCCTGGAGTTCCTTTAGTTTTTTCAGACTCTCTAAACATGAAAAGATTCACGAGCGATCTTGTTATTTCTACCAAGAAAAGCATTTGGAAGAAAACGCCCCAAGGAGAGCCATAGAGTTTATAACTTTTTCGGTCTCATCAACTAACTTACCAAAAAGGAACCGAGAGAGTTATCTTTTAAGTTTTTTCCCAGACTCTATAATCAAGGAAAACCTTCTCGAAGCTTTGTATCCTTGGACTCTTTAAAACAAACATCAACAAGCCCAAATGGGACCGAACCCTTACCTAGGGTTCGCGAAACATTCTCCTGAGGGAATCATCCGAAGGATGAGATTGTATCGACAAGCATATGTTATCCCTCCTCAAGCTTGTATAAAATAAAGAGGTACTTGCCTGCTGAAATGGGGAAAATTGGGAAAAGAAATGTATCTAAACTCAGATTCTCCACAGGAAGAGTCGCTGAACATGACACCCTTTCACTCACTTTATGTCTAGGTTGGAATCCTACTGCCTTCGGTCATACTTTATAAGATTACAAATTGGTATGTGATCCCTCTTTTTGGAGTCAAGAGCCAAGATATTGTCGGTTACAATATGTTCAAAGAGAAGTTCATATTGAAATACTTCTATCAAGGCTCTCACATTTCTCAGAGTCTTTAAGCTCTCTATTAAGTGCTACATCCCCGAGTCACTCAATCACTTGTTACCGATCTACACCAAATTTGTTACTTTTTTTTTCGTGGTCATTGATGTGATACATTAAGGTCTCCGTGACGAAGTCTTTTTCCCACAGCTCAACTCATTATTCAGGAATTAAACTTAGAAACCAATTTGGTACCTTTTGAACTTGTGTTCTAATGATGTGCTCTCTTTCTCACGCTGGTTTTTCATTATTGACCCCTGTGATCGATATTTCATCCAGTGTTCAATTTCATTTCATTGATTCACATTTGTTGGATTGTACCAGTACCTTGGGAGTCATTGAAATTAATGGTGATTTCCTCGCTTGTTAAAGATATACACTAATGACTGTAATCAAGTGGTTTCACCATGTCTAACTTCAAGACATGTATTCACATGGTTAGATTCATA
The DNA here is from genome assembly GCA_010110895.2 of Picea sitchensis. Lineage (NCBI taxonomy): Eukaryota > Viridiplantae > Streptophyta > Pinopsida > Pinales > Pinaceae > Picea > Picea sitchensis. Next base: position 12,664 of record SNQJ01S0002425.1, on the reverse strand, counting down.
CTATAGAGTGGTGGAGATGAAGACCCGGATATTTTCTGACAGATCCAAAGCTGTATTGAGTATATTCAAAGTGGTAATCACAGTAGGATCCATAGTGTAAGTGTTTGGTGGCTATGTTCAGATTTGAGTCATATTGGCATGGATCCACAAAGGTATGTTTGCGGCTATGACTCATTTGACATGGATCTTCGCATGTCGGGCTTTATGACATTTTGAGTCATTTGTATTCTAAGTATGGAAATTCCTACCTCAACGGCTATATAGTCATTGTAATGGATTTCCTTGTTTGTTGGCAAGTTTCCGACCGACCAAGGCTCCTTTGTTCCCTACACACTCGACAAAGCATTTCAACTATCACTATGTTCTAACTCATACTTTCTTTGGGGGGCTCTATTACACATTATTTTCTGGCCATCCCTATGACCATTAATGATGTAAACCTATTTGTTTCCTTCCGTATGGGCCTGGCCTCGAAGTTCCTCAAGAGATAAGGGAGAAGAACTTTTCCTCCGAAAAGAAGTTGCATTTTCCTTTCTAAAAAACCTTATTAAGGAGGGTTGTCATAGGTTGCATCATAAGCATGGTGCGATGATTCCTGGTCATCGTGGGCTTCCCTAAAACTAGTTTGTTATGTCTCTGTAGGTTGTTCTATAGCTGGGGTGTGACGATTTTTGTACGTGGTAAAAATGAGCATTTTATTAAATCTTCTAGAAGGAGAAACTTCCATGGTGAGGTGGCATCCTAATGGTTTGGATCTTTCTCGCTTTTATGATTTAGTGGATCATCCTAACCTCCTCACCTTATCCTTTCATACACTTATAAAAGAGTAGAGGAGCTCTCATGGAGAAAGCTTAGCTTTGGTTAACTTTGGAGATTTTGGGATTAGATTTTGTTGGCTTGGAATTATCAACTTTGTTGGAGTGGCTTTGAGATCTGCTTTGTCAAGATAGATTGTAAATAGTATCAGATCTATGCTCCTTTAACCTTGTGGAGAAAGAAGTGTGTTGGGAACTAAGGACAGTTGGAAGGGAACTTACAATATCAAGGCCATGGTTGTAATTTTTCTTTCACATTTAATATGATGCGGTAATATGATTCTTTCCTATTATGCTTGTTGTGTTTTATTGTATGATTCCTTGATCACATACATAGGTTTATATTGAGTTTATGCTATTGCTATCACTTTGGTTGGTTGCATTCTTTTGCAGGATCATCATTGTATGAGCGTTGGAATGGAGCTAGGATGGCGATGGAAAAAGGAAGCGACATTTAAATGGTATGTCACCCATCCCTCTTTAGTTGGTAAATTCAATATTTAAAACATAAGGAAAGCGTCATGTTCTGGTGTGTTTTGTTCTAGATCTAGGTGGATATAGGGAGATCAGTTAGTGTCCGCACCTACCAATTTGTCTGATAACAGGAGCGTCGATTGAAAGGCATCTAAAGCTCCAAAGGTAAGAAGCTAAATCCTAACCGTCGATTGTGTGGACACGTGGCGTCATATCTATCATTTCGGTGATAGAGCACTTTAGGGAAATTGGAGAATGAATTCTCGAAGGTCAAAGGTGCCGAATCCCTCTACCGCTAATATTGTAGAGGAGAGCTAAGTGTTGAGCATGAAGGCAGTGATTGGGTAGTGATGGACGAGAAGGATGTGATAGAAATCCAGGATCTAAGATTTGAGATAGTTAAGGAAAACAAAAAATGATGCCCCACCCCTTAAAAGAGCATCTAGGGGTCAGGTGTGTTACAAATTCTCAGTTTGATTAGATTGCTATGAGAAAAAAGTTCTCTACCAAAATGATTTAGGAGAGTCTATGGTGATTAAGAGGGTAATCAAGAAGTTGATTTATGCTTCATCTTAACGAAGAAGGTTAAGAAATGTTTGAGGAAGGGGTGTAGGACGTATGCAGTTAGGTAATCGGTGAAGACAACAACCCTTCGCTAAAGGTGCATGTGATATTATATGAATTTGAGGATACATTTTTTGTGGAATTGATAGGCTTACCCTCTATGCGATAGTTTGGTTTTTCTATTCCTCTAAAACCAAGGACATAATCCATATCCAAAACAACTTTTCATATGACTATACCATAACTTAATAAATTGAGTGTACAACTCAAGGGGCTTATGGACCAATGATTGATTAGGATTAAGTGTATCACCTTGGGGAACATAGCGATCTTTGTGAAAAAGAATGGGACCCTTATAATTTTCATTGACCATGATGCTTTGAACAAAGCAACCATTAGAAACAGGGATCCAATGCTTTGTATTGATGACCTATTTGGTCAGTGAAGGGGAGATTCAATATTTTCCAAGATAGACTTACAATATGGATACCATCGATGAAGAATTGAGGAAGATATAACTAAAATTGTACTCAGAACAACTGTCAATCACTATGAATTTATTGTAATACCATTTGGGTTGATGAATGCTCTTGCCAAATTTATGAACTTCATGAATAGTGTATTCCAAGAATATTTGGATCATAAGTGTTTTTGGATGGAATTCTCATTTAATCATGAATAAGAGGGAGATTAAGAACATTTGAGAATTGTAGTTCAAGTTGTCTAAATGTTCTTTCTTTCATAGAGATCAACATCTAGGGTATATAATTAGTGGGGAGCGTATTGTAGTAAACCCCAGTAAAATTGAAGCCATAATGAATTATTTGACTCTTAGGAATGATAAAGAAGTACTTAGATTTATGGAATTGACAGGTTACCATAGAATATTCATGGAAGGATTCTCTTGAATCGTAAATCCCATCACCTCGCTATATAGAAGAGGGTTTAAATTTAAATGGATAGAAGAATGTGAGGAAGAATTTGTAAAATTGAAACAACGATTGATAACTACCCAATATTGAGAGTGACAGACATGGACAAATATTTTTTCATATGCAAGGATTCTTTTGGACAAGCTTTGGGTTCAATTTTGATGAAAGGAGGAGTTATAAGTTATGCCTCACGTAAACTTAGGGACCACAAAATCAATTATGCCACTCATGATCTAGAATTCTCTACAACCATAATGAGCCTAGTATTATGGAGACATCATCTCATGGGATGCTAGTTTGAATTGAAAATCGATCACAATATTCTTGAACATATTTTCACCCAAAATGACCTCAACCCCTAACATTGATGTTGGAGTGAGCTGTTTAGTGAATACGATTTTAGGGTATCCTTGTTGGAGATACTTCACACACCACTAGGATTTTATTTTCCTAAGGTTTTCCCTATGTTTATTAGTCACTATTCAGTCTCCTATAGTTTAGGGAGAATATTCATTTTCCTACATTCTAGGAGAATATTCTCTTCAATTGACACTTCAGTTGGATCAGTTGGGTGGAGTCTTGATGCCACATTGGTTCCATCACCATGGAACATTGGGATCATCACTGCTAATGCGCATTGTCCTTGGGATTATCACAAGACTAACACATTACCCTCACTTCACTTTGTTTCATTCAGTTAACTGAAGACTAAGAGGCTAGTTAACTTAGACTAGGTGGCAGTTAACTCACGTAACTACCGATGTGTGTCCAGATCACTCTAGAACACCACTATGGCATATTGGCTTCTCCTCCAATGCACATTATTTGAGTTATACATATTATATCATGTGTAAATTATCATTCATTCATTTGTTTAAAGCAAATTATTTGATTCTCACTCTCTCGTTTCTGTCTTTTCTCATTTCTCTGCAAACTGTGTATGCATTTTTGCTAGCTAGATATTATCTGTGCAGGTTCATCCACATTTACAATCCTTTATCAAGTGTAAAGAGAACAAGGATTCCAATGCTTTGAGTATATATACCAAGGTTTATCCAATGGTATCATTAAACGTAGACTTAAAAGACTGGATTTTAAGCCCCCTTACTAAGCATAGTTGGTACCAATAGGTAAAGTTAGCCTTGCTAAGTGGAGTAGCAGTGGGATCTAGATTTGAAAGGTACTCTTTGGGAAATGATTCATTGTTATGAATCATGATTCAAGAGAAAGATCTATGTCCAGAGAATGGTGCTTGCAAGACATTTGTGATGGAAGAAGCTTGGAGAGCTCTCTCTTTTGTATCCCCAGGAGTAAGGAAAGTCATGTAGATTTAAAAAATTTGTATTTCTAGGGTGGGATGAAAAGGGATAAAGTGAAGTTTGTAGCCTAGTGTCTTGAATGTCAACAAGGTAATGTAGAACACCATCACCTTATAGGTCTTTTAAAATGTCATGATATACTAGAAATAAATGGGAGATTATTTCAATGGATTTTGTGGCAAGATTATGTTGAGTACTCAGCACACCCTAAAAGTTCTGTGACTATTTCCTTTTGGGTACCACCCTATAGTTTACTTTTGACTATTTTCACCTTGGCTTGAAATCGATCCTTTGCTTCTCTTATATGTTTCACGTTTTAATTGATTAAAAGTTCACTTGAAAACACAATGAATAATCATCTTAACTCTAAAATACTTAACAACTACTTGAGAAATCAGCGACCCATAATTTTCCCCGACTCACAAGAGAATTTCGACATCGGCGGAAGATGATGTTGGCGAAAACCGTTGGGGGAGTCAAAGTATCCGAGTACCGACCCTCATCGGTGTTGGATGATGAAATGATTCTTTCCTATGAATAAACCTCGAGAAGGATTTTGTCGAAGACCGATTCGATCAACTTCAACAGAAAGATGTAATAGTACGCACCGCACGAAAGGAAGAGTAACGCCCCCGACTACCGACGCCCGAAATGTTTTCAATGCCAAAAAGCTCATGAAGATGGAGGCCCGCCGAGAAGCTGTGTACTTGAACTTTCCCCCCCGATCGCCAACCCCTATATCATTGATGTCAGAAGTTTCATCAATAGCCTATCAATGTAAGTAGAAACTCTGATAATAACCAATCCCCGATTCATTTGCCAAGTGACGTGACATGACGAGACGTGTTAACCCCAGAGTGTGGTAGGTACGTTGCATTTACATTTCTCAGTTAATTCATGGATCACTCATTAGTTACTGACTTGTGCGTGAATCAAAAGGAACTATTAAACTCACCGATACAATGCATCTCCATCCGAGCCTCTGCCGTCAACCAGTCATAAGTTATCCGCAAAAAATCTGATAGTTGTTTATTTTGAACTTGCGTTCACTACTCGTATTAAATAACTAATATGACTGATAGTATCTGCCAGTTATATTCCTTTCAAGTCATTGTGTATGATCCCATTCTGTGCAGCAGGAAGTTCAGGGTAGACAGGAGAGCAAAGCTAATAGTCCACAGGAAGCGTTCAAAGTCCAGTGAGTATTAAAACCGTTGTCTTAGCCAACATTACATGTATGGGTTTGCTTATTGGTTTTTTGTGCTCCATTTTATATATTCTCACCCAACGCTGCTTTGCATGCATGTTCAAATGACATTTTAAATTGCAGGAACAATGCCTCTGAAGAATCCGTCCACTAGGAAATCGCCGAGAGCCCCTAAGCTGCAGGAATCAGAAGTAGGAGAAGGCTCCTCCCCATCAGTTGCAAGACAATTAGAATTCGTTCCCAAGCCAATATCCGTCATTAAGAGAATCACCAAGGAGCCTTTTGTCTAGCCCCTAGCTTTTGGAGACATAGACACAAGTATTGAAGCCAAGATGACATTTCCTCCCTGGAAGAAGTTTTCAAGAAAATCAAGAAAGAAGAACCCCTCAAATATACCCCACATAACGATCTTGAAACGAGGAAGCTCGATGATGAGGTCCTCCCCAACATTCGCAGGGTTTATTTTCACATGGTGGCAAGTCGATCCCTAGTCTTTGCTTGCATTGAGCTCCTGAAGTGGATCATTGACCACACTGATGCCCAAAAATGTTTGATTAATGATGATAATGATGAGTGCATCGGAGTCTTCCTACCATCAGATATTCAGAACTACTATAAGCTCAAAGATTTCGAGCTAAATCTGAGCACCGATTTCATCTTAAGTTTCTATGCGGCACACGATACCAACAAAATCATGTCGTCTTGGTGGAGAGAAGACAAAAAATTCACGAACCGGATTGCTGGTTGGTACCCAACGACCAATCTCAGAGAACCATACATATACCTCATGGCTTTACTTTGCAGGT
>SNQJ01S0002424.1:194399-210927 GCA_010110895.2 Picea sitchensis | reverse complement strand
CAACTTCGTCATTTCTTTCTTCTAAGAAAGTCAATAGGTGCGCTGAGTTAGGGCGCATCTGAATATCTTCTCCTTGAGCAAGATGCTCCATCACAAGGTGCCGGATCTGAGAATTAGGGTTTCTGCAATTGCTACTACTAGTAACCCTAGCTGCAGTTCTTTGGAAGCTGCTCCTGCTAGTGACTCTAGCGGCAGTTCCTCAATGAGCTCAATACCTAGCGATTATGTTTCCTTCCAGCGTTTTAGGCTGACTGAAGGGGGTGTGGGCCCATAACTTGTTAGAATATAGAGGATTGTGCTCGTTTAACCATTGACGATACCCTCGTCACCCAACCACAGGCCGAAGCCACCCTCCGAGCACCTTGACCTTCACCAAGAAGAGAATCCTGGTAGCAATCAATAACCAAGAGAGGCTAAATGCACCAAGCAAGATAATAGAAACTAAACTGAACAGATGATCCCACCCAGAAGCTAGCACACCACTTTCCCATCTCTCCCAGAAACGTGTGCACCAAACTGCTGCTGCCTGCAACTGCCTGCGCAGATTTAGCTCTCACTGCAACTGTTGAGATATGAAATAATGACACTGACGCCCTGTATTTATAGTGGACTAGTCAGTCTAACTGGGGCCGACTTCTCCTTCTGGGCATCAATAAATTCAATTTAAATATATTTGTTCAGCCGACAACTTGTCTAGGGTTTCCTTTAATTCTTTGCTTCCTTCCGGAGGATTCTAGTCTCGTCATAGGTCACAATAGAGGTTCATACCTTCCGAAGCTACCATAATATTAACATCATGCTCATATTGAGTATACATTGCATGTATACGAGTTTCCTTCACTATTTTATGTATTGGGATCATAACATTTGTGATCAGACGGACAATCCTTGATTTTACTTTTTTCGAGTCATTTGACCATTTTCACTACAATCGTTTTTGGATATCAAAATTGCATGGGAATTGCAGGTTTAGCAAGAGAAAGGAGCGGATTATATCTAGTAGAAATTTCAAAATCCAATTCCTAATACTTTTGAAAGGACAAGTGGTATGACTTAGGGTTTTTGTTTAGTCATGCAACTAGGCTTAAATGGATGGTTTCAATAAAATAATGATATTTGAAGATTGTGAAGTCCAAATTGAGTGCCACCTATGACATTGAAAATAATATAGTGGAAGGTGGTTTAGGTCCAAATCTAAGAGGAAAAGTGACATCATGGAAGTCTGTACAAGCTCACTAACTTGAAAGGCCCCAAAATCAACAAGTTTTGGAATAGAGACCCTAGCTTTTGATTGGGAAATTTGAATTCAATGAGACTTGTGATAGTGTGAATAAGACATTAAAGATTTTATGGGAAGAAAACTCAGACTATAGTAGCAACAATTTTGGAGATACATAAAGTACAAGGTTGTCATGTCAAACAATCATCAATTTAAGGATTAAAAAGACATGTTAATTTAAAATAAACTTAACTTTTGATTGGAGGGTTTCATTGTGGTGATTCAAAAGTTATATTGGAAAGAAGAAATAAACGAGTAGATATTGGTAAAACGTTTTTGATGAACTGTGATAAATATTGAATATTTAGGGACTTGTAAGTTGCTGGTTTTGACTAAACTTTGATTGTTCAATCAAGGAATTCATGCCAATATCAATTTTCTTTTGAAATAAAAATAGGAATTGATTCTATGAAATAATTAAGGATTGCAAATGAAAAAGGTAAAAATCCTTGGGGGTTTAGGTACTTATTTATACGATGAAGTTGGAGAGTGGTCGATGAACCTTGATAGAGATACCATAATGGAGTCCACATGAGAAGAAGTTGAAAAAATCTTAAACAAATTTATCAAGGACACAACTGTGGGGGAGATGCATACAATGTAAGATGAATTGAATCAAGTTAAAGAAGAACTATTGAAACTGTAGGAGGACATAAAGGAGAAGGGTGATGAGTTGTCCAAGTTGTAATCCTTTAGTTAAGCACTCATTAATGAGGTTAAGAACTTAAGGCAAAAAAGAAAGAACAAATGCAAGAAATATAAGAATGTGTCAAGGGAAGATTTGAAGAAGGATGTGGAAATTTCCAAATACAAAACCATAGTCAAACACTGCTTAACGAGGTTAGCGATTGAAAGAGAGAATCAGAATTGTCAAAATCAAGAGAAAGTAGTGATATTTGATGAAGAGATTCCAAAAAATAAAGAGGAAATTTGTAAGAAGGTTGACGAAGCACGAAGTATAGATGATATCAAATCAGAAATGCAATGTTTTAGAATTGAAGAAGGAAGAAGGAAGCAAGAAGTTTATGGATAACATCAACCTTAAGTTGCGAAAGGAGAAATAAGAGAATATACAAGGTCACCATAAAATACTTGAGAAGTTGAACTCCAACTTGAGGATGTAAGGGTAAATTTTTATGACATTACCTAAAAAAGAAGATCAATTGAAGATCACGCACAATAGTTGGAGCATGTCATTGTACTAGAAAAGAATATGGATGATAAGGAGAAATTGAAGAAAGACCATCAATGGTGGAACCATATTGACACTCTCACTACCAAGAAAGTTCACAAGAATATACAAGAAGATTGACATCAATGTTACCAAGGAAGAAGATAACATAATCAACCATTTTCATGGAATATGTCACCAAGGAACAATACTGTGGCAAGATATTATCAAAGACCAACAACTACAACAAATTAGTGAAGCTACAACAATGCAAAGAATCAAAGGAAATGAAGCTATCAAGGATTGCATCGAAAATAATTGAATATGGATGGATGGATAATAATCAGTGGCAACAAGAGTGCAAGAATATAAGAAAATCCTATTACTTAGTTTCATATTGTAGACATGAACTTATGATTTGATATATGATCTATTTGGGTTATTTCGAAGAGACCCTCCTAATATATAAGATGTTCTTATGTAACTCATCTCTATTATCACTTTGAAAATTATGCTCCATGATCATATTGAGTGTACATTATGTTTATGCTAGTAAAATTTAACATTTATACATTTATACCACATACTTGATCCCTTGCATGTGCAGAATATAAGCATGGTGCCAAGTGCACATTACATTATGTTTCCTCTTGTAGCTTTTTCATTTCCCAATTAAAATTTTGAAACCTTTCAACCAAGTGAACCTTGGTCACATATTCATTATGACACTTTTCTTGTGTCACTATCATCACTACCTCCCTTTCTGACCATCTTTGCTTAACTAATTGTTCAATTCTCAAGCTAGTGCTCTTATATTAACTTGGAATGTGTTTGTATTCAAGATGACACTAATATTGCAACCACATAAGTATCTAAAAATAACATGAAATGTGTTAGGGGTAAAGCTCAAATGAGAAAAGACCAGAGCCAAAAAAAAAAAACAAAAGTAGTGGGGGAACTTGCACACCCAAGTGGATTTCACCCACAAATATGATGTATGGAGAAACATGAAATGTGTTAGGGGTAAAGCTCAAATGAGAAAAGACAAGAGCCAAAAGAACAAAAGTAGTGGGGGCACTTGCACACACAAGTGGATTTCACCCACAAATCCGATATATGGAGAAAGAGCTTTCTATTAAAAAAGTTGTTGATTGGATCAATGAAATATAACATGACAAAAAAGGACAAAATCCTATTTATAAAAAAAGAAACTAACTTGAAACGAAAGTTACTAGGGCATTATTATATGAACGTAACTTTTAACAATCACTGAAATACAATATAATAAAAGCTAAGACTCAAACATTATTTTTATTAGTGAGCTTACATGCTAGCTCATATACATAGAGTAATTACATAATAAAGAAGGTGTGGTTAGGTACACATGAAGTTTCCTTATGAAGAGAAACATAATAAAGAGATATAGAAGTGGGTTGCTAGCTCATATACATAGAGTAATTACATAATAAAGAAGGTGTGGTTAGGTACACATGAAGTTTCCTTATGAAGAGAAACATAATAAAGAGATATAGAAGTGGGTTGTATTAGGTATGAGCTTCTAAGTTTCTTTTGTTATGTTGTAATTAAGTTTTGTACCAAGTGTACGATCCATTTAGATATTTTTAAATGTCTTTCAAGGTGGCAAATTGCTATTTCTTCTACTTATTATTTTGAAAGTAGTCAATTTAACTTTTTAGCAACAAAGTTTTGATAAATATGACAATCCTTGTAAGCTAAGATTGTTAGCTTTAAAGGTTACTCTGAAAATGTTTACATCGTGTTTGGGGATGCTTCATGAGATTTGGAGTACATGGTATATGAACAACCCCTTGATGGTGTTGGATTTGCACATTGAAGATGGCTTACTCAGAGGTTGCTTGACTTTAATTGAGTGTTTGTATGACAGTGTTCCTTAGGGTGTTGACTTACTCAGTGGTTGCTTGACCTTAATTGTATGTTTGTATGGCAATCTTCCTTAAGGTGTTATAGATCTCCAGACAACTTGGTGACGTTCTACATACTGGCCACATGGATGAGGTTGCTTTCTTGGAGAATGCCTTGGACTAGAGGAGGAGCATTTGGCATCTTGGAGGAGGGCATTGGGCTCTAGACAACATGGGGTTGCTTGGATGCTTGAATGGAGGCCTGAAGTTGACTTGGGGATGCTTGGGTTATGAGAATGTTCATGGAGGGGGCATGGGCCTAATAGAGCACATGGCTTAGGAGGCTCATTGGAGTCATTGGAGGCTTGTAGGAGGAACGTTGGACACATCTCGTGGAGTGCTCTTGGAATGGGGCCTTGCTTGTGGATGCCATCACTTTGGATCTTGATATGTGTGCCATTGGAGTGTAGCACTCCACATGTGTCTTGGTAGGTTTCTTGTAAGGACTTAGACCCACATATGTATTGTTGGTACCTCTCATATAAATAGAGGAAGAAAATAATCATTCTCATTATCATCATTGTACTCTTCACTTTGTACTTGTGTTTTAGGAGTGAGATGCTAGGGTTCAATAGGAAACCCTAGGAGGATTAATGAAAGGGAAAGATGATGTCTTTGTTGGGAGGTTTCTCTTGTGAGATACTAGGGTTAATATTGTGAAGAAGATATTGGAGATGATCATTCATTCATTCTTGTTCATCTTGTGTTAGATATATGAATAGGAGAAAACTTATCTCCCTTTCTCTCTTGGATATTCTTTCGTACTATCTCTCTTGTCTTGGAGTTGCTAGGGTTACTTGGATATTTTTTACTTTATCTCTCTCTTTTTGGAGTTGCTAGGGTTTCTTGGAGCATCTTGAATACCAGGGTTAGGGTTTCATCTCTCGAAGACTTGGAGATTAGGGTTTTGAGATGAAATCCTACATTGTACTTGTGGAAGTGAAGAAGAAGAGTAGACATCTTGCCTTGGAAGGCATGATTATGTATTGCTAGCTTGTTGTAGCTAGGGTTTTCATTGTTTCCCCTAGCTAGGGATTGGGATAACTAGAGAACTGTACTAGCCTCAAGATAAGGCTATGGTATGCACATAAACTTCATCTCTATGCATATTAACGAAGTTTCCAATTGTCCAATACTTGTGTAATTGCATATTTTATTTTAGCTATTTGTTTCTTCACGGTTGTGTAATTTTTAATACTTATATGTCTTTCTGATTTGACATAAGTTAAGGTGGCAATTGTTAAGTAATTTAACATTTATATTGAAGAAGATAGGGAAATTTTTCTACTACATTTACAACTGTCATAAGTGACTTTTAGATATGTTATATGCATGGTAAGATTGACCTAGAGGACCATAAATTATTAGCACCCATTGATATCTTATCTCTTCAATTACTTAGTGGATTAGGGTGGTTAAAAGTTGAAATATTCTCCGTTGTTTTTTTGTTTATATTTCATAACAATCCTAAGGATGGAAAATCATAGTGCTAAGATCAGGGAAACCTCTAGTTAAGAGGTGAAATTTTTGTTTTGCATTAAAAGTCATAGAACACAAAAACTTCTACAAATATGTTGTCACACAACCTATTGAAGGTTGCCAACTAGGGAATTAATTGCTACAAGATCTCTTATTTGTAAAGGTAGTTGAGTGTCCATTCATCCACAAAAATTAACATAAGGAAAACCAATGGATATTAATACTCAAGTGATCTTAGACTTTGTAGTTATGTTTTTATATTAAAGGTTATCGATATCTATTTGGACACATACATCTTAGTTGTACTCATTTTAATCATGGAAAGATAACATACTACTAGTTTGGCCTTGTGGGAGACTAACATGTCATATGTTAATTTGATTCTCTATTTGTCATGATGAAAAGTTTAAAGGATTGAATTATGGTTTCCTTTGCAATTGTTGATGGCTTTGATTATGAGGGTTTAATACTTAGCCTCCCTCCATATCAATGGTCAAAGATTACGAATATATGATTCGTGGGTAACCATGCAACCATCTATAATTTGCAAACATAGAGAGGAAATACAAATTGTGACGAGCAATAATGGTGTTAATGCTCTCACTATACTTTTTTGTCACAGATTCTCATTTTGATCATGGATTGTTAAGAGTTAAAGCCATGAAAGTATTTGATTCATTTTGGTTTGGAATGTTTAGGGTTTACAAATGACACCTTTGATTTTTAAATTGTGGTGATTTTGGGTTCAATGTTTATTTTATTTTTTAAATTTTACACTGAGGTTTGATGCATACAAAAACATTTGAACTTCCATGTAGATCATTGATCAATGTTACTTGTTTGTTATAGGGATTGAATAGCTTAAATGACGATTGCCATTTTTTAAATGGAAATTCTGATGTCAAAGATTATATCTAGTAGGAGAATTACTAAATGGATATGATGAACATATGGTGAATGTTAACTATGGGTCAATATAGTTGATGAATGAATCCGAGTTTTTATTGAGATAAAAATCATGGAAAATAAATAAATACATGGAAGCTTCACCATGTATTAGTAGGGTAATTTGATATTGGATTAGTCAAATTGTGAGAAAAACTTGGATATGATGTTGTCTTAATGTCTTCATATAGTTTATGTGACATTGTGGGTGCTCAAGAGGACTAGTTTTGTGTCTAATTTAGCCATCTTATTTCGAGTCTTTTCATGCCTTCCATAGGTTTCTTCTTAAATACCAAATGTTAAATCATCTTATATTATTTTACGTATTTAGAACTTCATAATTGCCACGCCTTCCTTTTTAGGCCAATAAAATACTAGAGATAGAGGCAAAGATGTATCAAGAGTCAAGTACTAGAACTCAACTAAAATTTTCTCATAAGTCTTCCTTGTCCTTTGCTTGCTGCTAAAATTTGAGATTATAGGTTGTTTTTAAACACTTGTTCACATAAGGATGAGAAATCCACATTAATGGATGATGTGAATTTGATCTAGCGTAACTATATGCGAGTTCTTTCTCCATTTTGGAAAGATGTACTCTTAATTTGTTTTAGAATTATTTTCTTTTTCATTTTGTTTGATTTTTGGGCCTTCTCTTGACTTTTCAAGATGATATAGAGTTCCGTGTGAAGCCACGAATCCAATTGGATCTCTTCCTACTACAACCTCATATTTAAATGGGTTATGACATGATGTGAATTTAATATTTCAACTGTGTTGTTCATTTGTTCATTGCTATATTTGAATGTGATTTGACACCACATAAAAATAACCTTGTTCACCATCAAGATTTTTTTATTGATGTGTATTTCAATTTATGTGTTTTAATGTGCATTGACACTATGCATAAATAAAGTCATTTGATTCCCATATGTTGATTCTTTTCTTAAAACTTTAAGTTATTGTGAATTATTTCCATTGAATTTTCAATTTCTATTTGCTTAGCAAAATGTTTTGAAAAATTTAAAATATCAAAGGAAACATAAGGGTCTAACAAATTTTGAAATTCTCATGTTCATAGTTTGTTATGTTTTACTATAGATATATTTCAAAAGGAAAAAAAACATGCAAAGCCTTAAATAAAACATAATTTCAACCTTCATAATTGAGTTTTTTATGAGTTATCTTTTATTAGTTTAGAAAAAATGTAAGCAATAGGAAATTATAATTTTAAAAGAAAACTTTGGAAGACCAGAGAAGGTTGGAGTCAGTTAATGCACTAAGGTTTTTTATGCTTGATTGGTCAATTAAACAAATAAATTTGCATAAGTTAGGACACTTTCAACAAGGTGCTAAATACATAAGGATCAAGTTACAACCTTGAGAAAGTTTTTTTATTTAGTTACCTTATGGGTTCTATTCAAAATCTTTTCTCCAAACAAGGAAACATGGTAATATCCCTGATTTTGACCCCTAAAATGTAATATGTAAATCATGTATTATAGGTATGATATGGATTATGTGATGGGAGCCAATCCATGTGGGTTGAGTTATAATGACCCCATGTTGCAAAAAAATGAAATACATTGTAAATATTACTAGTGCAGAGGGCAACACCGGGGGCTGACTAGTGAATGTGTACGAGTCCTAGTAGAGGGCTAGGATTGTGGTGCGCTTGTTATGTTTGGTGTGCTTATGTTTTGTAAACACACATATACAAAGGAAATGATTAATAATATAGATCTATCAAAAGGTTGCTTGAGGAAGCAACAAGAGGACTATGATACCAATTTAGGGGAAGACAAAAGGTGATTTGTCATTAACACTTGTTCTGTGGAGTTACTACCTTTTAACCCATGTTTACTTGGAAAAATCTCACATCAATCTTGAACTGAGTTATCTTTTTTGATATTTTCCTTTTTCTTATTGGGAAGAGAGTATTTCTTGTGGAAGGCAAGTATGTATTGTGAAAATTCTTGGGAAAATATGTTACACATCAAAATTCCTCACTTTGACAGTGTTGTAAGTGTCACACTTTCATTGTCACAAGTTTTGTAAGTGTCACAAGTATCACACTTTTATTGTCGCAAGTGTTGTAAGTATTGCACTTTTATTGTCACAAGTGTCTCATTCACTTTTCCTAAGTGTTGCATCTCGAGCGACACCCTAAGAACACTTTCTACAACCCCTAAAACATGTTATAAGAAGAAGCCCCATCATCTGACAGTGGGAAAAAAGTATTTTACCTAGGGAATTACTCATCTTGGTGACATTTTGGAAGATCAATGCTCCCATGATCATACATAGGGAGCACTAACATTCCTTGTCAATCTCAGGGGGGGTGCTACAGTGCTCTGTTTTCCACTTTAAGGGAGAACTGAGTTGGTTGAGGGAATCTTGGAGGAAATCCCACTTTCTTCTAAAGACAACTATGGATGGATTAGGTTAGTTTGGCTCGAATCTGACTCCAGGGATGCATCTAAGGAAGATATCACAATTAATGGAGCCATATTGATGTAGGAGCATCGCCTTCAAAGTAAAAAATGCACGCATGGAGGCAAACAAATGACATCTCAGCAATGCTATAATTTCAAATCAAACATTAATTTCAGAATTTAAATCCGTTGTTGGGATATTTTGTAAACAACAATTTTAAAATTGTAACTTGTTTGTAAAGTCACGAAGGACTGTAAGAGATTGCAGACATGGAATGTTGACTCTATCTGGAAATAACTGGTATTTATTGTAATAGGACAAAGCAGGTAACAACTTTGAGTTTGATAGGATAGATTTCAGACATGACAGAGAGCTCGTGGAGCAGTCCTTAGATAGGTTTTTCATTGTTGTATTGTAACAGATAGACATAATAGGAAGAAGGACATAGAGATCAATGAGATCAATAGAACATAGTAGAGTAGGAGACATACTATGTAATTTTGTTTTCATGAAGGAATAGAATAGACATAGTTGTCCCAAAGGTCGCACTGTGTTCATTTGATGTGTGATTAAATGAATGTTATATTTTGTATGTGTTCTTGAGTTTATTTTGTTCATGCATGATTGTTTTTCGAGATTGATTGTATGAGTTCGTGACGAAACTGGATGAGTTTCAATTGTTTCTCTTCTGATACTTGTATGCAAGGTGTGCGTCTCGAACGCAAGGATTGCGTTGATTGAGTCTCAGATTGAATCAGAGAAGTTCAGAGAGAACCAGGGAAACTTAGACCAGGTGTAAGGTGTGCACAGTGTCAAGAAGCCAACAAGCTTCGAAGAACCAACGCAGAGGATCGCTAGGTGGGCGAGGAGAAGAATTTATTTTCAAGAAATCCTTCGAACTGACTTATTCGAAATCCCGAGAACACAAGGTGTGCGTGGGAATTCGAAAATCCTTTCAAGGACTAAAGCTCATAAGAGATAACACTTTTCACGAGTGTTGACAAGATCCCAGAGTCAGATTCATAGGGAGAACAAAGGTTCAGAACCTTTGAAAGAGGATAAATATTCCAGGCAGGGAGATATCGGAAGCTCAGGAGGAAGAGCGACCGTGATCGTTGGGTCACAGTGAAAAGAGACCAACAGTCGTCGGATCAGAAGGAAGTGCACGAGCCTTAGCGCTTTGCTTACAGAGGAGAGAGAACCTATCAGGGTTGAAACTTGAGGTTTCCTAAGCCCGAAGAACCAGAACCCCAAAATAGAATCTCAGCCGTTCGATCACAAGAACAAATTTGAGCCATCAGAATTTTTGGGGCAAAGATCAAGCGTTGGATCGCCAGGAGGAATCATAACTATTGGTTACCATGAGTTCAAAAGGAGGAAAGGTTTGAAGCTTGATATTCCCGAACCCTGAAGCTCCGGAACACCGAAGTGGAATCTTAGCTGTTCGATCATTCGAAACAGACTTGAGACGTCAGATCATTTGAAGTGAATCTCAGACATTGGATCGGTCAAGCGAGCGTAAATCGCCAGATATTGCGAGTTCATAAGGAGTCGAGTTTGAAACTTGAAACTCTCGAAGCGTTAACAACCGGAGAGCCTAAGCATATCTGGATTGTTAGATCTAGGAGGGTACGTGTCGGCGGGTCGTGAGATCCAGAGGAAGGTAAGAGGTGAAAGGTTGAAATACCTGAAGCCCGAAGAGCTGAAGAGCCGTGAGCCGTTGATTTGGGAGGGGAGACTTGTCAATAGATATCGAGCTCCGGGGGAAATTTGAAGTGTGTTTTCAGTTTGAGAACTGATATCGCCGAAGTACGAAGACCCGAAGTCCCAAAGTGATTTCTGGACCATGAGATCTAAGGGAGACGTGGCGCGAATCCGTGAACTTCGGGTAAAGTCCCGAAGTGATTTGTAGCTTCCGGATCTAAGGGAGACGTGGCGTAGATCCATGCACTCCAGGTAAAGTCCCAAAGTAATCCTTGATCGTTAGATCAAGAGGACACACGTTAAGAGATCACCGCCTTCAGATAAAAGCAAGGGATAAAAGGCGTGGTTTGAGATTTGAGATATCAGAAGTACGAAGACCTAGAGGAGATCTCGAACGTCGATCGAGCAGGGGGTCATTGGATCATTGATCTGGGTTTGAAGAGTCAAACACCCAAAGATAGAGCATGACCGTTGATGAGTAGGACATGTGTCTGTAGATCACTAGCTCTAGAGGATTGACATACGAAAAGAAGCTGGGTTTGAGATTTCGAATTCCCGAAGTCCGGAATTGCGAAGAGATCTCGACCACTGATTCAGAGGGAACATATCTGGTCCGTAGATTTGAAGGGCGCAGGTCTGAATCGTCAATTTAGAATTTATCGTCAATATCGTGAGATCGACGATCTCGTAACATTTCGGGGACAAGAGTTGCGAGGAGTTTAACAAATAAAGGGCGGGCCACAATCCAAACCGTGGTTTCGTTAAGAGGACACATGGAGGTTGTAGGAACATTGTGGGCCCAAAAGCAGTTCGACCCCAAATCGCTTGTGGCGGTGCCCTCAATCGCACAGTCATAGCCCAAGGTCACACCAAGAGAGGGTTTATCTGAAAAGGAGCTGACGCCGACACTCTGAGTTTTTGCAGCAGAGCGAAAGGGAAGGTTCCAGGTTGCTTCCGGACCTGCACCAAGAAGTCAAGGGGTCTGTGTTTAGATACAAGAGGGGACCTTTAAGGTTCCAGAGAGTCTTTCGACTCAGGAATCGAAGATTCATTGACTGAGAGGTCACGCAGCCCTACGAGGGGAGTAGGGGGGTTGCATCCGGTGGTATTAGAGATAATATTGGGTTTGTTTGCATACAACAGACAAAAGGAGAAAGGAGGAAAATTGGTATCAATTGTGGTATCAAAAAATTGATTTCTGTTTGTAGGTGGTGCAGTGGAATCATGCCACCCAGAAGGCGTAGAGTGAATACAGAAATGGAAGAAGAAATGAGGCGACTCCGAATGAGACTGGACACCATGTAAAAAACACAGAGGAGAGCACCAGACACTCGAGATATCAGTGAAGCTGAGAGCGAAGAAGAAGAAGAGGTCGAAGAAAATGTAGCAGAGGATGCTGCACAAGATCGCTTAATAAAAGTTGTTTCAAAGATAGGAGCCAGAGCAAGGATAGAGGTACCAATGCATGAAGGCAATTTGGAAGTTGAAGAATTGTTGGATTGGGTACGTGATATGGACAAATACTTCGATTATGAAGATATAGAATAAGAAACGATGGTGAAGCATGCAGTGATAAGACTGAAGGGTCATGCATCACTATGGGGGGATGAACTGCAAGCCAAACACAGGAGAAATGGTAAGCAAAAAATTAAAAACTGGGATAGGATGGTAGCCAAACTGAAAGCCAATTTTATCCCGAGGGATAGCCAAATCACTCTGTACAGGAGATTGCAGAACCTGAGATAGAAAGGTTTATCAGTGAAGGAGTATACTGAAGAATTTTACATACTGAACATCAGGGCTGGACAGAAGGAAAATGAAGATGAAAAGACAACTAGATATATCAATGGGTTGAGATACGAAATACAAGAAGAGATCAGCATGATGTCAGTTAGTACAGTCGAGGATGCTTATCAAGCAGCTTTGAAAGATGAAGAAAAATTGGCCAGGAAGCAAATCCAACGAAGCAGAGGAGGAGATTCAAGTGGAGGTAAGGGAAACAACAGAGAGAAGTTCCAGAAACTGAAGCCTAAAGATGGAAAATAACATAGTCACCCAGAGAAAGGTGGAAGTTCTAAAGAAGGACAATTTGGAGGAAGAAGATATTTTTCCAGAGGACGAGGAAGAGCCAGAGGAGGCATCGTTAAATGTTATACCTATGGAAAACAAGGACACAAATCTTGGGAATGTCCTGACAGAAAGAAAGAAGGAGGAGGAGAAGCGCACATAGTTGAAGCACAAAAGCATGTGGAAGCAGAAGGAGGAAGGAACCTCATGATGAGGAAAATTCTTCTTAAGCCAGAAAAGGAGGCAGAGGAACCAGTTTAGCGAACAAGTCTGTTCATAACTGTTTGCAAGGAGAAAGACAGAGTTTGCAAGGTGATCATAGACATCGAGAGCACTGACAATATAGTATCCACAGAGATGGTGGAGATGCTGGAGTTGAAGACAACTGCCCATCCAAACCCATACAAGGTATCATGGTTGCAGAAAGGACATCAAGTAATGGTAAGTCAACAATGCCAAGTTGAATTTAAAATAGGAGGTTATAGGGATGAAATATTATGTGATGTAATTCCTATGGATTTCTGTCATATTTTATTGGGGTGGCCGTGGCAGTATGACTGAAATGTTATTCATGATGGAAGGAGGAATACCTATACCCTATAAAATAATGGTAGGACACATATTTTGTTACCCATAGAAGACAAAGAGCAAAGGAAGGAAGCTAGTTCAAGCATACTTCTCATGAGTGGGAATGAGCTCTTGAAAGAAGTCAAGAAGAAGAAATAAATGCAGTTTGCTGTAGTGAGGAAACCTAGAGTTATCCTTACAAATACTTCTGTGGAAGATTTGCCTGTGGAAATCTAGGAACTGTTAGAAAACTTTGTTGATATAGTAGTGGATGAGTTACCACACTCATTGCCACCCATTAGGAGTATAATCCATCATATTGACCTTATTCTAGGAGCTAGTTTATCAAACAAAGCAACCTATAGGTTGACACCTAGAGAGAATGGGGAAGTCAAAAATCAAGTCCAGGAGTTGTTGGATAAAGGTTTAGTCAGGGAAAGCCTAAGCCCTTGCACAGTACCAACTGTGTTAAGACCAAAGAAAGATGGGGGATGGAGAATGTGTATAGATTCCCGAGCCATCAACAAGATAACCATTAGGTATAGATTCCCTTTACCAAGGATGGATGATTTGATGGACTGTTTGAGTGGAGCGAGCTATTTTTCCAAGATAGACTTGAAAAGTGGATATCATCAAATAAGGATGAGAGAGGGAGATGAATGGAAAACAACATTCAAGACAAACAAAGGATTGTTTGAATGGCTGGTCACGCAGCTTGGGTTGAAAAATGCGCCAAGCACATTTATGAGGTTAATGAATGAAGTGTTGAAAGACTTCATAGGAAAGTTTGCCATAGTGTATCTAGATGACATACTAATCTTCAGTAAGACAAAGGAAGAGCACTTAAGGCATTTGAAATCAGTGATGGAAAAGTTGCATTAGGAAATTTTTTTGATAAGTCTGAAGAAGAGTTCTTTTATGAAGAAGGATCTCATATATTTGGGTTTCGTAATATCTTCAAACGAATTGAAGATAGATCCAGAAAAAGTGAGAGCGATCAGAGAATGGCCGTCGCCGAGCAACATATTTGTGGTAAGAAGTTTTCATGGGTTAGCGAGTTTTTATAGAAAATTTATCAGAAATTTCAGTGGTATATGTGCACCCATGCTGGACACTGTGAAGAAGAAACACAAGTCCTTCAATTGGATAGAGGAAGCTGAAAAGAGTTTCAAAGTGTTGAAGGAGAAAATCACAGAGAAACCAATTCTGATCTTACCAGATTTTGGAAAAATATTTCAGGTGAGATGTGATGCAAGTGGATTAGCTATTGGAGTAGTATTGAGTCAGGACAATAGGCCAGTTGTTTATTTTAGTGAGAAAATGAATGACACCAAGAAGAAATATTCCGCGTATGATAAGGAATTTTATGCGGTGATTCAAGCTTTGAAAAAATGGAGGCACTATCTAATTCCTAAAGAATTTGTCTTGTACAATGATAATCAAGCTTTGCAGTTTATTACTAGGCAAGAAAAGTTGAATAAAAAACATGCAAAATGGGTAGAATTTATGCAGAATTTTACTTTTGTTATTAAGCACATCGCTGGAACTGCTAACAAAGTTGCAGATGCTTTGAGCAAGAGGAATTTGATTGTACATGAATTCCAAGTGGAGACCTTAGGGTTCGAACACCTCAAGGAGATGTATAAAGAAGATGCAGATTTTGAGGAAGCTTATGAGGCATGCAAGAATACTTTGTTGGGAGATAGAAACCCATGGATTGAATACTTGATCCAGGATGGATTACTGTTCAAAGAAAGCCAATTGTGCATACCAAAATGCTCAATGAGAGATAACCTACTGAAAGAGAAACACAACGGAGGTTTAGCTAGACATTTTGGTAACGATAAGACATTTGCACAGTTGAGAAATTCGTATTATTGGTCGAGCATGAGAGCAGAGGTGAACACGTTTTTGAACAAATGCAGAATTTGTTAGTATGCAAAAGGAAGACAACAAAACACTGGTTTGTATCAGCCATTACCAATTCCAAAAAGGTCATGGGATGCAATCAATATGGATTTTGTTTTGGGATTGTCTAGAACTCAAAAAGGGAGCGATTCCATATTTGTTGTGGTGGACAGATTTAAAAAAATGGCACATTTAATACCATGCCAGAGGAAAAACGATTCTACACACATCGCCAATTTGTTTTTCAGGGAAGTAGTGAGACTACATGGATGTCCGAGGAGCATAGTTTCAGACAGGGACACGAAATTCGTAGGACACTTTTGGAGGAATTTATGGAAGAGCCTGGGGACGAACTTGTACTTTAGTTCAACATATCGCCCTTAGACAAATGGATAGATTGAAGTAGTAAACATGAGTCTCAAAAACTTGTTAAGAAGTTTAGTCACTGAGCAAGGTCGTCAATGGGACTAGATTCTGGCACAAACAAAATTTGCATTCAAGAATTCAGTGAATTAGAGCACATGGAAAAGTCCATTTGAAATTGTGTATGGTATACAACCAAGAGGGATTACAGAGTTGAGAGATATGAATCAAGATGAGTTCAAAAGTGTTGGAATAGAGGATTTTGAAACAAAAATGTAGAAACTTCATGACAAAGTCAGAGAGTAGCTACAAGACAACAACCAAAAATACAAGAGTAGAGTTGATCAAAAGAGGAGAGAAGTTCAATTCAAAGTTGTAGATGAAGTTTTAGCTCATTTGAGAAAAGAGAGGTTTCCAAGGGGAATGTATAACAAATTGAAGATGAAGAAGATAGGACCATGTAGTATTCTCAGAAAATTCGCAGCCAATGCTTATGAGATTGAGTTGCCAGACAATGTTGGGATATCACCGATATTCAATGTTGCAGACCTGTATCCTTACATGAGAGATGATGTAAGGTAACTAGAGAGGTAGTGGGGGGCCTAGAGGGCCCATAGTGATAATAGGGGAGGTCATTCAATGTAAGGTGGACTAGGTTCACTATATTAT